>JAESVK010000332.1:325233-368270 GCA_017140935.1 Hamamelis virginiana | reverse complement strand
TATATATATATATATATATATATATATATATATATATATATTTCCAAAAAGGTCAAAAAATTGTCAAAATAGAATGCATTAAAGCACATAAACTGCTCTATGTACCCATGTGATATAATTCTTATTTCTAATTGTTCTTCAAGCTTTTTTTCAAGTTCAAATATTAATTTTACCTTAAAAAACTCTCCTTTCGAATTTAAATAAGAAGAAAAAAAATAAGTTCGAAGAAATTCTATTTTTAAATAATTTTTAATATATTTTTTCTTTGGAAAATGTTAAACATGCCAAAAATGTATGTCAAATAATTTAGCAGCTAGAAGATGCAATCCATATCTTTTTTTAGCATTAGTCTTTTTCCTTTCCTTTTTGCTAAATGGGAGCTAGGGAGTCAATTTTTGGTAAGGGAGTTATCAATCAGTCCGTGAAAGAAGCATCACCATCTGGTGAAAAAGTAGATCATGACCAAACAAGTGCAAAATTATTCTCCACTACCTCATGTGCCGTCGCTTAGTGGTTGGAAGGGGGAACCTTCTAGATCCGAAAAAGTGAGAGTGTGGATTTGATTTCTTACCGCTACTAAGCCTACTTATCTTGAATGGATTCGATTTCTTACCGCTACTAAGCCGACTTAGCTTGAATGGTGTGTGTGTTGTGGGGTCAGTGCATATACCCAGAGTTTCATTCTAGTTCTACTCTGGTGTCTCCGCGAGCTAACCGTAACGGTCTTGTGAATGGAGGACAAGCTAGAGAATTTATCCTTGTCATCCCAAAAAAAAAAAAAAGGGGGTTTTCTCCACTAAGCAATAGATTTAATAAGGCAATAGATTCTGACTTGAAAGGTTCAAATGACCGGGGGCAATTGCCAAAGGAAAAGGATGCATTTTTCATTTATGTTTGTTTAGATTAATTTTATTTAAAATTATTTTTAGAAAAAAATTGTTCTTTATATATGTTTTTAAAGTTATGTCCAAATCATTTATTCATAAAAAGCGATTCTGGTAGAACTTAGGAGGTGAGCTTGATCGATTATTCTATCACTCTTCAAGTCATTTAGAAGATATTACCGCCTCATTTATTACATCAAGAAAAATTTTGATCTTTAAAAGTGATTTTAAATAAAACTAATCCAAACGGGGTCTAAATATTTTACTTGTATATCTGAACCACTTATTATTATTATTATTGTTATTATTATTATTAATAAAAGAAAATTTCAAAACAAGCTTTAAAAGGGTACACATATTTTAGAAGTATTGAACACTCTATTTATTTGTTTTGTTTATATGGATCCTAAGATCCACATGGTTAATGTGACTAGAAATGCAATCTCTAGAGGTTTTATTTTCCATACTCTAGAGGCATGTATATTTGGAGTGGAGATATTCTGTCCCACTTTTTATGTACTACTTTTTGTCCCCTCTCACAAAAGTTCATATTGAAAATATAAATATAATATTTATTAAAAGGTAGGATTTTCAAGGTGGACTTTTGTGAAAGGGGACAGGAAGTGGTACATAAAAAGTGGGACAGAAGATCTCCACTCGTATTTTTGAATGGTACAAATTACAATTATTATGATAAGTGAAATTAATTAAATTAGTGAGAGGTATCATTTGTACTATGTAAATCATGTTCAATACTTCTTAAATGATTTAGACAAATAATTTAATGCCACATGAAAAATATTGGTTTTGGAATTGGGAGGAATATCATAGCCCACATGGAGAGATTGGATTCACTAGGCATATATGATCATTAGGTTACCACAAAGGCTCCTTGAAAGCATTTTTTCTTTTATAGGAGGGAGAGACTCAACTAATATTCTGTCATTAAGTTTTATTTCCATATTCTTGAGAATGAAAAAGTGATTTCATATGCATCCAGCACTCTTAATTCTAAGGACTTCAAAAATTACGCACACTATTAATTTTATCAAACACCCCACGATATGCCCATCTCTCTACCAGTAACATTCATATATTCAGATATACATGTATACATATAAAAGATATATAGTGGTGATATACTTTCAAATATACATATATACATATAACGGAATGTGTAGTGGTGTAATTCATATATTCCGTTTCACATGTATACATGTATATCTGAAATTAAAAATTGAATTTTGAAATTTGAAATCCTATTGACATGTTCCGTTTAACATGTACACATGTATATCTGCAAACGAAATTTGAATTTTGAAGTTAAAAAGTCATTTATCAAATTTCGTTTTACATGTATACATGTATATCTATAAAATGAAATTTGAATTTTGAACTTAGAAATCGAGTTATCATATTTCATTTTACACGTATATATGTATATCTGTAAAACGAAATATGTATTGGTGACATTCATATGTTCTATTTTATAGATATACATATATACCTGGAAAATGAAATTTGAATTTGGAAGTTTTAATGCATATACTATGTCCGTTCTATAGATATACATATATATCTGTAGAACGGGATCAATTGAAAAACGAAAATAAATCGAGTTTAGACATGGAACACATCTTTCAACAATGTTTGAAATCTAGCAAATGCCCAACTTCATCAACCAATAATTTTCACAACAAAAGAGATTAGTAGCAGCAAGTATATGACTCTCATTTTGATTTAGAAAACCCAAAATCAAACCATTGTTTAGATAATATGAACTCCATCCCAATCAAATTCAAACCAACTTATCATATCCAAAACATTCAGCATAAATTTCAAATAAAAAACATTCATAAATATTTAATTTAAAAATAAAAAATTTAAAGAAATTAACAAACTTGTTGAAATTAAGGAATTGAAGTATAATAGACAATGTAATATCCTAGTTGACTTTATATTTGAGCTATAGGGGGCTATTGGTATAACATCTTATTGGTTGGATTTCTTGATAAATAAGATCATATTTAGGATCATTTTGATCATTTTCCCTTATCTTTAATTTAAAAACTATTGAGAGAGTATTCACACGAGAGGATTAAAACTCTTCTTGCAACATTTAAATCATCATAGAAGTGTTTTTGTCAATAAAATGATATAATTATCTCAAAATATTACCATACTAGTCACATGGATGCATGGCATATGGCTATTTATCAATCAATATTCTGATGGTTGCTTGACCAACAGATACTTTTATCATCACATGATGAAATTTTAGGGTTACAATATATGTGTTAATTTCCTATAATTCCTAGCTAAAGTAGAGAGAAGAAAGGGTAAATTTTCAAAACAAACACACAAAACATTTATATTCACTATACGATTGCATAATGAAAACCAATACATACATAATCTTCCTTAATAGCCATTTCTTTGTGGCATCTAAAGGCTTCTGCTGCATGCATTGAACAAAAGAGTGCCCATCAATTTCTTAAAAAGGTTCTACCCAAAAATAATAATAATAATAATAATCACCCCAAAAAGGACCTAGTGCTATGTGTATACACATTGCCAAAAAGAAACTTACCCACTAGATAGCCCTCTTTTATAGCAAGATTTTCTTTCCAAGAGTGACCTACAATTTCATGCGTCCCCTTCTGAGTTGTAGATTGCAGGCATTAATTTATGTCTTCTTAATTTCTTCGAATGAACCTTTTTGGAAGAAGATGCAGACTCATATGGCACTTTGGAAGAAGATGCAGACTCAAATGGCACTTGAATAATCCGTCCGTGATGGTTGATTAATTACATGTGATGCAGATGCAATTTGAAGTTGAACTCATCTCAAAAAACATCCAATCATCCAAAATCCATTGCAATATTCTTACAACAACTCTCTTTCCGTTACTAAAATCCATTGCAATATTTTTTTTTTTCATTTTAGGGTATTATAGATGGTTCAAAATTATGAATCAATATGCCAAAAAATCTATTTGATAAGCAATTTTTGAGATAGAAGCCGTAATATAAATTGTATGCTTTTGTTATGTCTTGCACCATGCATCTATCCATGGTTTTTCTTTCTATTTTTGTGCGATTTGGATAAAATTTGTTATAAAATTTTAATTCAAGTAATTTTCGAAAATATTATGCAATATGTTATACTGTTGAATTTCATAAACCTTCTGCCATCCATAACAGTTTTAACAATTGCATATTATTCACTTACCTTGCTTCTTTTATAATTTTCGCAAGCAGTATGTTGCGAGAGGCAAACCATCACATGCTTGCCAAAATCTTCTCTCTTACTTTCTCTTCGTATAAAAGTAAATAATCCTTGAAATGCATTGCAGAACAACTCCCAGCTCTTTTCTGCAAATTTGAGAAGTAAGATGACATTTTCCTACACCTTCCATTCCGAAGATTGAGATGAAAATCCTCACTTCTGGAGGATGCAAAAGATACCACCACCGTCCTATCTTTACTCTTGCTTCAACCTCTAAATTGATACAATTGGATCCATCCAAGCAAATCAAAGATGATAGCAACAAAGGCTCTAGCAACCCCATCTCGCTAATCTCTTAGATGAGAGAGAGAGAGAGAGAGAGGGATGGAAATCATTTACATGGAAAAGAAGGCAAGAAGCATCAAAATGTAGGGCAATGTGAAAAGAGCAGGCCTTAGATGCCCTTCCATTGCGTTCTGGATGTGTGAATGCTAACTTTAAGTCAATTATCTGCTTGTCTTTTTCTAGGTGGAGCACATGGGTCACCAACTGACTCATTGCCAGCCACAAGTAAAAATGAAAATATCTTTGGACTAACTATGCACTTTTTTGTAGCCCCCACTTGCCTTTCTTTATGCAGCCTTCAAGAAGCCTGCATAAATGCTATGAGTGCTGCAGCGTGCATCATCACGGCTTTACGTTTCTCCACAATAAAAAAAATATATAAAAAAAAAATCACATTTAAAAATATAATTTTAATGGCAATTCATTTAATATATTTTTATTAAATAATATAACATTACCAAATCAAAACAATTGAAATAAAAAAAATGGTCAAAATTTTATCCACAGTTTTTGTTTTGTTTTGTTTTTTTACTAATATATATATGGTTCCAAGGAAGAGTGTAAACACGTCTTTACTGGGAGGGGTATTTTTGAAAAATCGACCGTTGGATTAGATAATGTTTATATGTATGTCATGTTTGCCAAAAATCACAGCGATCCAACGGTTGGTTTTTAAAATACAGTCATTTAAACAACTTTGACAGCATCCAACGATAAATACTGTCAAAGCGTTTTACGGACTGTATTTTGAAAACCGATTATCGGATCACTGTGATTTTTGGCAGACATGACATTCATAAGAAGATTATCTAATCCAACGGTCAATTTTTCAGAATATCATTCCTATGGCTTCCAGAATGGACGTCCTTACGATAACGAGTGTAAGAACATCCTGACAAGATCGCTTCTATATATATATATATATTTTTTTTTTCTCCTCTCTCCAAAAACATTTGTGGTCAATTATCCTAATGACATGTATTTTTAATTGAAATTTAAATATATTTTAAAAATATATCAATATCCATTTTTTTAATATTAAATAAAATTTAAAGTAAAAAAAGATGCATTAGAAAATAAAGTGAGGACCAATTCCAACTCAAGGTTTTCAATCATATCCTTCAAAACATTTAGGTGCCATTCGGATAAACTATCACTTTTCTACTTTTTAAATTTCTATAGAAGTAATTTTTTGCTTTCACTTTTCTACTTTTTAACATTTTTTTAAGTAGAAGTAATTTTTTGCTTCGATTATCAATTTTTTAAAGATAGAAAGCCAGTTTGGAAGTCTCAATTTGCTATCGCTTTTACATTATGTGAAATCTCGAAGTGATTAGAGGGTGGAAAACCTCACATTTTACATTTTTTGCCTGCCCTCAAATCTAGGGTGATCCAAGGATGGAAAATGCATCTGAGAATGAAACATGGGGGAAGGAACACCATACTCCACGGCAGAAGGAAGAAGTAGGGCTGCAGGCCAACGCAGATCCCGCCGGCTGCAGATCGATGGTGGAAATGGCATCGTCAGCAACGACAGCGACGAAGAGAGAATGGCGATATCCATTCATCTTGTGACTTTCCCAACTAATCAGTCAAAGATCTCCAGGTATTGAAATAAAATACAAGCAAAATGAAGTTGTTTATTATACTAGGCAGATTTAACTTCAACTAATGTAAATCTCCACTAAAATTTGAATTTGAACTTTTAATACACAGTTTAAACACTGCAGTGACCTTCACAATGTCACAATATGCACCACCATGGTGTATAATTTGGTTCAATACGCATTCTTTCTTTCATCCTAACTGCCTTTGGATTTTCACCAAATTATTAACAATATTTTCCCATAGCGACTCCTGAATTTCGAATAATCTGACTAATCCATACACAATATCAATGAACATGACATGGGACTTCTTTATCCTCTTTTGTAATTCCAAAAACAAATATATATATATATATATATATTGAGAGAGAGAGAGAGAGAGAGAGAGAGATGAAATGACACTTAGATGCTAGATCACAGGAATGGAAATTAGACTAATTATCTTTTCTTTATTTTTCATTTGAAATCATAAAATTCATCTGATCTCTGCTTTCTTGACAACACCTGAAGAGAGGATCCAGTTGTTGCTATGCTTAAAATTTGATTCCAAAAGGGTTTAGCGTGCAACATAACAACAAAATCATAAAGTGAAATTTCCCATAACTAGAACACTACCATTTCTTCAGAAAGTAGTACAGCACTGGTCAAGATTGGATGCTGAAAAGGATGGGATAATTATGATCAAGCACTCATTATTGCTGCTCGAATAGAAACACATATCCAAATGAGGCATTGGGTTGTGCCCAAACAGTGTATAACCATTTGAATCCCACCCAAAAGTACCCCTTTCCCAAGATCACGGCGTTTTACCTTTATTTTTATAGTAACTTGCTGCTTCCACTATTCGCCTAACAATGTGGTGAGAAGCAGGTCTTGCACAAAACCAGCTCTCCCAGCTGCCTGTCGCATCCTTTTTTCCCGCTCTTCATAACTCAAAGAAGGATCAAAGCTGCAGAGAGAGAGAGAGAGAGTTAAAGCTCAAATCCAGAGGACTGTTTGGAGGAGATCAAGCATGTCAACCGGTACAATATGATTGGTTAAGTGTAACTTCATCACAAAAAGTGGCTCTATTGTCTTATAATCTGTGTCCCTAGCACACCAAAATGATGGTTCCATATAAGCTACCTAAACATGTATGGCAGTGCATAGTCTTGAGAAGCAATTTTTAACATGATTTTGGTGCACTTAGAATTTAGAAACATCCACAACACAAACAAATTCAAGCAGAAAGGAGATAAAGGCCTTCAAAAAGAATATATATTAATACTTTAAAGTTCTAACAGTTAACATTTGGAATGAGGCCAGTAAAGGGTGACTATCAGAATATAACAAACAAAGCACCATATTTTCCCATGTCTAAAGGTACCATTCTGTTTAGGTAAAATTTCCCATGGGAAGAAAAATGCGAGAATGAGCTTAACAATCTAATCCACTATGCAACCTTCTCTGTAAAGAGTTTAACGAACCCAATTAGGAAAAACACAAAAGACATCTTTTGATCAATTAGATCCCTATTTACTGTAATCACCCTCATATCATTATTGTCTGGAATATCAACTAATAATATCCATTATTGGTCCTATAATTTTTAAAAATATACAATTTTTGGGTAGGATTCAGAGTGGTCGAGAACCATTAGGATCAAATCCTATACGAGAGCTTCACAATGAGATTCTCAGGTACTGCTCTGCCTACAGAATGATAATTTAACACATGTTCTGTTTATCATAGTGCTAAAGGGACACCTCATTAAAGTATCTAAATTAAACAAGCGACGGACTAGAAGGGGGTTGAAAAGTTGATGAAAAGCAGACATTCTTCTATAAAAAAGAAGAAAACTTAATTTAGTACCTTGATTTCCAACTATGTGCTGATGCTGCACTTTTTATAGAAACGTCCTCAACACCAGATATTACTGATTTTGAAATTTCTTCTGCTTCAGATGCAGGGAAGTTCAAAACAAGTGATGAAAGGAATGGATCAGTAACAGCATTAGATGCACTAGCACTGTTTGACCGATAACTACCACCTCCTAGAAGAACCTGCAAATGAGCCTCACGAAGATCACGACCCAGCAGGGACAGCGCCTGACTATTAGGGATTGCAACTCTACGCAATCTGCGACGTCTCTGCAAGTAATCTTCAGTTAAAGGAAACTTCACTAAGAATACAATTTTGCTAACAGTGTCACAACCAAGCAACTATATGTGCATAATGTTTCAAAGTTGTATGAGAGAAAACACAAAGTGACGAAATTTCCATTGAAAAGGATATCTTGAATAAGTGTCCATGTTGCAGTGTGATATGGCTTAGCATGTCCCGTACAACTTTAACAGAGCAAATGGGACAAATCTGTGAGACCAAATGAATGCAGCATTAGACTCTTTATCATAAAAGCATCAGTCAAAACTGTGAGCTGGTTAGATATATCATCATCCATCTATCCAAGGCATAAGGAATTACAGGTTATAGAAACTAGAAAGAACAATTAAGATGTTCAATTATATATATATATATATATATATATATATATATATATATATATATATATATATGTGCTTATATACACATATGTATACATATCTATTTCAAAATGAAATATATATATATACATATGAGTAACATCGAAGCAAAAACAAGGCATCCCAACAGAGCAGCCTTTCAATTAGACTGAGAGATGAACAACTTGCTTTATGGCATAACTTAATGAATGTAAAGATTTAAAATATCAGCAAGAAAAGTAATGTCCAAATATCATCAAGAAAGAAGTAGTACTGAACTGATCCATAGTACATGGAAACTTTGCTTTAGGGGTGTTACAAAGTCTGCACACTCTACATCATAGTATATGGAATGTTTGCCTTAGGGTTGTCATGAAGTCCGCATGCTCTACATCATAGTATACCTCTGAGTGCAGGATAACCTCAAGGAATTATGGGGTTCAATCAAAGGAGATTATGCTGAAGCTTCATAGATCCTCCAGAGGCCCACAGGTCATGAAGTTCTTATCCCAGAGAAACCATAGCACACTGCCATACTGGTTTACATCCCTTTTTTGCCAGCTTATTGGGGGAAGTTGGCAAAAGTGTCAATACTCGAGGTCTCGAGGAAGCCAAGAGAACGTAAGAACCAGTTTGACCAACAATGCAAAAGTTCAAAGAAATGAAAGTATTGATCCGACTTCCTAAACCGTTTTATCATACATGATACATTTGAAGTAACACCATTCAACCACAGAGCTTGTTCCTATTCCTCTACCATGACATATACCATAACCAAATCACATTTATACCTAACACTAGAAGTCTAGAAACTGGTCAATCCTCTTTATCAACAAACATCTAATGGTCTAAGTCCAACCAACTGGCAAAATATTCTTCTCTCCAAATACCTAAAAAACTAGGTATTTTTCCTTCCCTCTTTTTTCCAAGACTCCTCCCCTGGTACTTAATGAAAAATCATAAAAATAAATAAAAAGAACATATACCCAAAAGGAAAATGCTAAAGATATCAATTAAGTTTAGCCACTCATCCTACCCTCTCACATGACAATGGTAAATAAGAAAGTAATTAAAAAAAGGGAAAATTATCCAAAAGTTTCTGAGTTTAGAACTTTAAACCAAGAGGTCCAATTTTATACCATAAGGTCCCTCAAATTTCCAAATTCCCTTTTTATTTGTTATGTTAAAAAGATCTTAGACTTAGTGGTATAAAAAGCTTATGTTATGGAATTAACCCAAAGAAAAGGAAAAAAAGAAAAAAAGAAAAAAAAAAGGCCATTTTATTTCAAACTTAAAAGAAAGATTGTGAAATCCACGTTGGAATCAAGTAAATTTATCACCATTCATAGCATACAAAAACAGAAATGAAAAGTTTGGTCCCTACCCAGCTCTGACAATGGAAAATAGCACATTTTTACAATAGAAACAGAGATGGTGAACAGCATGAGCAGGTTTATGCATCAAAAGAGGCAAACAAGAATATACCGAAGTAACCAATACCCACCTTGTTAAAGAAAAAACACAGCAAAATCACAAACTTTGCAACAACAACAACCAAATCCAGAAACCATTTAATAAAATAAAAAATAATAACAGATGCTCTGTTCAAAATGGAAACCTATATATATACATGTAGAGAGAGAGAGAGAGAGGGGACTCACGGTGACTTTTGACTCGCACGAGTGCTCGTCTTCGAGATGCGAACAGAGAGACATGATATCGAAATCCTCATAACAATAGGGGCAGGGAAAGTCGGGACGAACCTCATCCTCGACCTCGAAATCATCGACGCTCAACCGATCTAACCAATAAATAAAATTAAAATTTAAAAATTAAAAATAACAAGAAACATGAAGTATGAGACTGCATAAGTATCCATTTGTTTCCACAGAAAATTTTAAAAATAAAAATTCCCAGGAAAAAGTCTGTTTTCTTGAGAAAATATAAAGCATATATGAATCGAGAAAAATAAACAAACCTAATTGGGAGCTGTGATGATGGTGCTGCAACGTGTATTGACGTTTAGCAGCCGCGAGGCGAGAAGTCCAAAAATCAGAGTCCATTGAAAGATCTGAGGTTGAGCTACCTCTATTGAAATAATATTATAGATTATTCTTAAAGCAAAAAAATAAAAATAAAAAAAGGGAAAAAAGACAAAAGAAATTCTATCTTTCCTTCTTTCTACTCTATGTGTGTTTTCTGATTTGTTTTGACTCTTTTGTTAGATTATTACATGTTGATCTGAAGGAAGGGAGCTTCAGATATGAGGATGGAGCTGAAGGACACACATAGATACAGATAGAGAGATTCTTGATTAATGATAATAATTTTCAGAGTTATTTGACTTTTTCTTGGAATTGCATGTTTATCTATGGAAGCTGAAATGTAGAGAGAGAGAGATGGGGTATCGTACATGGTCATGTGGCCATGACAGGCGCTGACGTAGAAGAAATGTGAGAAATTGTCGGACTTCTCTGCATTATTTACACGGGTATACACCTACCTAAAGGGAGATGCTAATATAAGTATCTTAACTTCAACGGGTAGATCACTGTCCAAAAATTCTTGGAAATCTTAGTGAGGTGATGAGTTCGAACCTTGGGGTCAGTTCTCAGGGAGTATAGTATAGCAATGTTGGTAGAAAATATCTCTAGTGACGGGTAATCAATCCCTGAATTTGGGTATAGATATGAATCTCCGTCACTATGCGAGTCCGTGTTTTACTGGTATGTGTTGAGGAGCCTGTGTACACATCCGGAATTTGCCGATCGGTTCTACTCTGATTAAACGGCATTAGGTATCTCGATTCCGAAATCATCAGAGGACAGACCGAGAGAATTTATCATCGCATCAAATATATATATATATATATATATATATATATCTTAAAAAACAAATGTTAATATGAGATTACTGTTATTCTTTTTTTAATTATAAAAAATGATGGTTAGATCACCATGGTTATTGCTAAAAAAAAATTAGTGAGAAATATAAGATTATTGCTAAAAAAAAAAAAAAAAATTGTCTTTTGGAACCTAAGTCAAGATAAATATATATGGATCTTTAAATCTCCTCAAAATCTTGGGTGGCAGTATTTCAACAATGAATCATCACACAGTCGTTTGATGTAAGATCACTAGCAAATCAGGATCAATGATAAGATATACCTCACCAAAAGTTGTGTTAGATAATTTTTTATGGGATAGGTTGGGGAGTTAAAATTTTCAAAATTGATTGTTGGGTTAAATATGTCTTTTAATCTTTTATGTATGTCAGGCTTACAAAATACTACAGTGATCCAAAGTTGGCTTCTAAAAAAATTATATAAAATGAATTATTTAGAGTTAAATTCAAATAAAATTTTTAAAAAATCCATCTTCTGTCAAAATACAAACCCCGAGAAGTATAAATTAAAAAAATAAATAAATAGATTTTCATGAAGACTATTTAATTTAACATTGATTTTTCAAAACAATTATATACAATTGTCCCTAAACGAGACACCTTATATAATTTTACATAATGTGCATTTTATGATATTTTTTTTGTATAAGGAGAGAGATAACTTTCGTGAAAGTCAACAACATGAGACAAATCACACATGATTCTGTCAGCATATGATAAGTATTTTGAAAAATTGATTGTTGGATAATATACTATGCATATGTATATCACACATGTCAAAAATCATAGTAATCCAATAGTAGGTTTTTCACATATGTCATTTAAGAAAAATTTTGACAATTTCTAGCGGTCAGAACTTTTTATATTATGTATTTTGAGATGCTAACATCGAATGATTGTGATTTTTGACATATGTGATAGCCAAAACAAGAGTATCTAATCAAACGATCAATTTTCAAAATATATATTTCATAATTAATTAAACGTCTCATGCTGACCTTCGCGAAAATTATCATATATGTGTTGGGATTTTGAACTAATTTTAGCTCAAATTAATTGTGGGACTTACTTATATTTATAGGTGGGACCACATAGGAATGAGATCTACTTATGGAGTAGATGAATGCAATCTATTAACTTGTCCAAAATTCTTTAATTATGAATGAGAAATTGAATATTAAAATAGCTTCATGCAACATTTGGTATTTGAGCTAATCCCACATCGGAAAAGTAGAAAGAATGTAATGGTTTATAACCTATCACCTTGGGCTTTAGGTTTGGGCCCCAATGAATACTCTGTTTTGTGATGGGGAGGACCTAGATGAAGGGGGCCATGGTTTGTGAACCAAGCGCTGCCGCCGCCGCCGCAAGTTGGGTTGGGCCATTAGATGCTAATGAACCATTATTCTTTTTGTTAAAATTAATCAGGCTGCTGATTACCGTTAACGGTTTTTGAATCTGGTGACTGTTGGCTGCCTTGTCCGAACAGACACCTTCTGCAACAGTCGCAACTCATCAGAGGGGACGCCTGTCGCCACTCTTGCAGATAACTGCCACCACCAGTGTCTATAAATACATGCATCCATACCTAGTTTTTAAACACCAAAATTTATTCTAGCATCCTACATATCAAGAGAGAAAGAGAGTCATTGTTTGGGTTCGCAAGACTTGCCGTTTAAAGTGTTGCTAGTGCAAGTGACCGACCATTGTATCCTGGGAGACAGTCGCTATTCAACTCTGAGCACCGTAAAAGGGCGAATTCTGTCTTAATGACATATTGTCAAACAATAGCCTTGATCAACGATTTCTACTTACATTCTGCAAACTAGTTCTGTTCTTCGTTAATCCTGTAAGTTTCAGTTTTATTTTATTCTATATATTCAATTCCAAAATTTATTTTATAATTGTTTATTACTGAATTTTTAATACACGGAAAATTCTTCATATATTTTCTTACAATATGCACTCCATCGAAACTATATATACTTTGTTTAGGGGTTTTTACAAATTTTGTTTGCAGTTTAATTTTAATTTTATTAGGTTTATAGCACGTGGGCTGTTTGACTCACCTCAATCAGACAATGGAGAGCGTTGAAATGGTAGACCAAGTCGTATAGGGGATAAGGATAAGCAGAAGTTCGTTATGGGGAATTAAAATAAATAAAAAATTAATAAAAAAATGTTATTAGAAAACATTATCAATTACAAATTTTAAATTGTTTAATATATTATATACACAAGAGCGCATATATATTACAAATGTGAGTTTTGTAAAATATAATTTTATTAAAATTTATATCAAAATGGGCAATTTCTATGAATAATCCTAAGTTTTCAAAATATTACGGCTGCGAACCCGTTCCAAAACATATTACAGCTATACATCTATTATTGTTTTTTTGAACGAAATTACCCTTAAAATTGAAGTTTGACCAATTTGTACAGAATCCACAATTTTATGAATAATCACAAAAAATAAACAGAATCCTCAATTCCCAATTTATATAATAATTACCAATATTGTTAAGAATCATCAATCCACTTTATGTCACGTCAACATTTAATGCTGGTCATTCAATGTCTCCCGAATTTTTAATTACAAAAATTATTACACATAATCACCAATTTATCACGTAATCCCCAATTTTTTACAAAGTCCCAAATACTCAATTGCTGACGGAATACCCAATTTATCACAAAATCCCTAATACCCATATTTGCACAGTATCTTCATGTGTACACATAATCCCCAAAATTAAACACAATCCCCAATCCCCAAATTTATACACAATCCCCAACTTTTCTAATAATCTTCAGTTCCAATATGTCACATCATGCATGTCATTCAATGTCCCCTAAATTCCAACATGTCATATCATGCATGTCATTCAATGTTCCCAATTCCCAGATTTATACACAATCTCCAATTTCCAAAATTGAGGATTATGTGATAAATTGGGGATTCTTCAATTTTTTTTAATTCATCGTACCAAATTTTGACCATTTCAATGCTCAAATTGTAAATACCCATATGAGTGAAGGGTATTTATGTCCTAAAAAAATATTTTCGTAATATGTTTTGGATCGGATTCGTAACCGTAATATTTTGGAAACTTTGAATTATTCATGGAAATTGCCCTATCAAAATTTGTGTTATTATCATTAAATTAGGGTGCATACCGTGCAGGTTAATTGACAAATTAACTTGGATCCTCTACTTGGCCAATAGTCAGCTTTGGGCATATAATATTGGCTAATTAAGGTTGGGCTGAGGTAAGGTTTCTTGGCTAATAAATGTGTTTGATTATCCTTTTGGATAATGTCAAATGCTATTTTTTGAATAGGATAATTTAAAAAACAAAAAATGTGGGCCTGGTAAAAGTTATATTCCTTTATATAATAAATATATAGTATGGACATGTACGATAGGGATAGGTATTGCATTAGGTCACCTCAATTACAACCATCTGTAGAGGATATTTTGAAAAATCGACCGTTAGATTTGATACCCCTCTTATGTATGTCATGTCTGTCTAAAAATCACACTAATCCAACAGTTAGTTTTTGAAAAATATCAATGTAAAAAACTGTGACTTTTTTGTTCTTCAAAATGTCACCATTTTTTTATCATCTATGAAATAGACTGTTAGATTACTGTAATTTTTGACAAGCATGACATACATAGAAGGGTATCAAATCCAATAGTTAATTTTTCAAAATATACAATGCAAATGGTTGTAATATACTATGCATTTATGATAATATGGATAATTATCATTTTTTCATTAATATAGTATAGTCTGTAGTGTAGATAATAATTTGGCTCAAGGGTAGGCTAGACTTTGGCAAATATATATGTTGCTAATTAGTGTTTTGGGGAATTTTAAAGACTTAATTAAGTTAGATTTATCCTTTTATTATTATTTAATTTTAAATCAATCAATATATATATATATATATATATATATATATATACACGATTTATTTTCTCTACGATGTTGAAAGCATTTTCTTAAAAAATAGACTTACTAGTGAAATGAAAATCAGTTCCAGACATTTTTCAATAGATCAAATTTACACATTTGCTTAATAATTTTTTAAAGGCTATTGTACGGACACGAAAATTTGATAAGTTGAAAATGAGTTTCACTTACTTTTATAAGTTTTTTTAGCCAAAAGTCCCTCGCATAATTTCAATAACCCATTTAGTGTATGAAAATTTTTCATTACCCAATAAATTCTTTCATCTTTTCGTTGGAGATATGCCATAAAATCAATCCTAAAGAGCATATAAATTTCATATTATAATAAGAAGGTATTACTTATCTTGTATTTAATTACATGACAAGGTCCATGAATAAATGATAGATAAATATATGTCTCAAGATGTTGAGATAGGAAGACTTATATTTCTCAGACACATTTATTATAAAGAGTTTTTACTCATAGGTTTATCAAATTGGACATTTATAAACTACTAAAAGTAGCACAAATTTAAATTAACTCAAATTGGAGGATAGACAGTCTTTACTATCTGTGTAGTGACACTGTAGTTAATCTGTGGGTACATATTAGAGAACATGTACACTGAACATGATTTAACAAGAATATTCTCATGGAGTTTAATGTCAGAGGAATATGCTTATGTTATGTCCATCGATTGGTGATCCTTAAACTTGAGGCACCAGAGTTATCTTGTGCATAAGGCATTAGGGTATGATAGTACTTCGTACATACTCTATCCATGAGAATGTAATCGGTACTCATTGGCTCTAGTGAATTATGTATGAAGGTAGATGAGTGCGCAATAAGGAATCACTACTTTCACTTAGATGAGAGAGAATGTCAGGGTTTGTCCACAAAGATAAATCTCATTTTAAATCTCTGGCCAGAGTGATAGGTAAATTGTGAAAAAGTTTCATTGGTTTCGACTTATTGAGATTATATTTTGTGAGACATATATCAAGTTGTTAAGATAATGTTTGACTTATAATCATACCTGATTATCTTAACAGTGACATTAGGGGATCAATGATTAAGTAACATGAATAGCTTATTTAGTTTTACTATTCATCCACACTTAGGGTACGTCATGATATGTTGCTCAATGTCACTCATGACTAGTGAAAGCCTAATGATAAGTGTTATCATTAAGGGCAAAATTGAACCTTAAAATAGAAAGTTTATAATTTAAGAGATATCAGATGTCCCGGTCCACTACTAGGTTGGGGTGAACTCAAATGGTCACACACATAAAGGACATAAGAGAGCTTTTTAATTTAAGAGATGAGAAAGTTTCTAATTTAATAACTTGTGGGTGTCTCTTTAATTAATAGTTAATTAAGGAGGACCAAGTTAAAAAATTAGAAACCCTAGTATTTGACTATAAATACAATGAGTTAGTTACATGCTAGTACTAAGTCCACCTAAACCCTAAAAAAGAAGAGTGATCATCACCCCACCCACATAAGGGCTGTGACCTAGGGTTTCTCCCTAGCCGTGATTTTCTCTCTCCCTCTCAAGTTTGCTTTTGCTCAAAATGTGGTCAATTGCAAGGGATTAAAAAGTAAGTTAATTAAATAGTTTAATTTGTGTTCTTACTTTATTTATGATCCTATGTTTGAATTTGTATAATGGGACTGTTGTGATGATGGATTCAACTTTTATAAAAAATAGGCATTGTATGTTTCCTTCCGCTGCGAATCCATGGCAACAATCTTTCACTTTTAAATTAAGGGTGATTATATTCACACCCAAAAAATATCTCTCCACGCCCACTTTCTTTGTACACTCACCATTAAAATTTTAATTGTAAGTCTACACTCTCCATAATTCCTAATATAACCCCATTAATCCAATCCATCTTAAAATTATTCTCTCTCATTACACCCCACCCTCTATTACATACTTATACAAATACAATATAATTAACAAATTCAACTCCCCTCTCTTTTCTTTTACATGATCATCACCATCTCTCTTCTTCTTTTTCCTCTTTCTTTCTCTCAAAACGTCCATCATATTCTCATTCATTTTCTTTTCTTTTTTTTCATTTTATTTTTTCTCCATTGCTTCACTTGTTCTAGAAAAATCCAACAGTCTCTTGTTCTTTCCATTACTCTATTTCTCCATTCTATATGTCTCTAGAAGCAACCATAGTTGAAACTTTCAAAATTGTTGGTGAAACCATGTTCGCATTGAATTTAATTAAACCATATTCACATTAATTTTTCATTTAAAGCCAATCCTTTGACGAGGTTACATGGTTTTAAGTATTAGTCTCAGTCTCCATGCCGGCAAACTTTAGCATGATTTGATATTGAACAACATGATAATAATGCATAAAAAAAAATCTAAAAAATAAAACAAGATAAATTATATAAAAATCACATAGTCCAAATAAATCAATACACAAACAACTTAGTAGTTATATTGATGATATGCTGTCAAATAACACGATAGGCACAATACTTCTAATCTGAACTTCTAATACATGACATTTGGCCTTTAATTCTAGAATTATAGTCTAAAGTGTCTAAAAATCCCCCCCAAAAAAATGTAATGCTAAAGATATACACACTATGGATTCAAGTTTATGACATTTGACTATTAATTAAAGAATAATAGCCTAAAGTGTCTAAAGGACAAAAAACAAAAAACAAAATTCAAAATTGTAAGACTAAAATGTATATAAACTATGGGGTTTGATATTCATACATGTTCTTTGCGCATTTTTCTTACTCTTCTACTATCTGTTAATGAATTTAGTTGCTCCAACATCCCTAAAGATTTTAAAAAATCAAAATAATGATAAACCTAACAAATTTGTATTGAGAATAAACCCTATGACATATATTTGAAGAAAATAAGGTAAACTAATTAATAGAAAAACTTAAACTATAAACCATTTTTGTTGGTAGAATCCTCCCACATGATTACTTAATTGTCCACGGTTTTGGTCTTGAGAGTGTTAGGGTTTCTATAATCATTAAGAAGATAAAAGGAGATGGTTGTTGTGAAAAGAAATTTAGATATATTTATTTATGTATTATTGTCCTTAATAGTAATTTTATAAAGTCCAAAATTAGAATAAAATTTAGGGTGATTCTATGGCCACTCACCTATATTGCTAGTGACACCTACTTGCTATCTACGCTCATTGATAAAATTTTAAAATATATTTTTTTTTACCCACACCCTCTATAATACCAAGACTAACCCCAACTCAACCAATCCAAAAACATAAGTTTCTTTTTAACCCACCTAATACCAAAAAAACCCCAAATATTTTTTATTATATATATTTCCATATAAAGAAGAGTTTGTTTTCTTCACTCCTCCAACCCAAAAACATAATTTTCTTTTTACTCCCACCTAATACCAAAAAGCCCCAAATATATATATATATATATATATATATATATATATATATATATATATATATATATATATATTTTTATTAAAAGAGGAGTTTGTTTTCTTTACTTCACGAAAAGTATTGCCCAACTATTTCGTCATTTATCCCACAAAGGAGCTTATTTTCTTCACTTCATGAAGAGAAAGTAGGCGAACCATTCTGTAATATATTCTAACTTAATGTGTTAAATATTATGATATGTTCGGCTGACTACTATTGAACATAGGTTGATATTTTATTAGTGCCTACTGAATATTCTGTAATGTTCAACATCTCCTACTGAATATTTTATATGTTTGGTTGGGATGGCTGAACAGAGTGATATGTTCAATTACCCATATTTGAACATTGATTGATGTTCAATATCTCATAGCTGAATAAAAGCACAAACTTGAAATTAAAACAACTTTAAAAAAGTGAATCATACTTAAAAAAAGAGAGTATATTTTCATTGTTGGAATCATTTCACATGACCACTTCATTATTCATTAATCAATAAACACAATTTTTTTGTTAGAATTTTCATAAAGTTATACGATAGTGTAAAGGTTTGTGAGATTATAGTTTATAAAAAATATATGAATGTGGGAAGATGAAGGTAGGTGCGGGAAGTAATATGATTTATTTTATTTATCTAATATTACCCTTAATAGAAAATTTACATACGAGTACAATAGTAATAAAAAGATTTATTAATTGGTGAGTGCCACTAACAATATGGGTGGGTGGCAATAGAATCACCTTAATTTTTTTTACTAATTAGTGGGTATGGAGAGACATTAATTTAATGACCACATTACCCTTATTTATTGTTAGAATTCCTTTCTCATAATTATCTTAATTTCCTTTTTAATTATTTCCACTTTATCATAATTTCAAATTTAAAAAGATTAGGAAGATCCCAATTTATCATAATTTCCTTTTTATGATAAAATGATATATTTCTAATCTATTTCAAATTTGAAATTTATGATAAAATGGAAATAATTTAAAAAGAAAATTAAGAAAATTAAAAAAAAAGTGTAAAACATTAAATTAACTTCATTCAATTTTCAAAACACTGAGTAGATTTTAGATTATTTTTTTTTTCTAAATGATATACATCAGTAGGGTTAGTTGTAAATACGAAAAATGGAATAATAAATGAATTATGAATCAATTCATATCAATGAAGCGTACAACCAAAAACTCATCTCATGAATTTATGAAGAGACATGAATAAGCTAAAGCTGATGTTCAAAATTTTAAAACATTTGAAGATGCATGAAAGTTAGATTTTATTATACTCACATCTTACAAAATTTAGTCAAAAATTATTATTTTTTGGAACATTTTTTATTTCAAAATCTCTAATCAAAAGCTAAAGCAATCTAATTCCAAGCGGTATTGGCATCCCATTCCTAGAATCCCATTCTAGGAATCTCGTTCCTAGGAATGGGGATGCGCATTCCTATTTCCCGCGAACCAAACATTCCCTGTCACCTTTTATATATATACCTATGGAAAAATATATATATATATACACACACAAACCAACACAAATCTAAAGTTAGGGTTTGAATCAATGGCGACTAATGCAACGCAGACGCAGCCAGAGCAAGAACAAGGAAGTTCGAAACCAGGGCTGAGGAAGCCGGTGTTCACAAAGGTGGGTCAGCTGAAGCCTGGGACCAACGGTCACACCCTGATAGTTAAGGTCGTAACTTCCGACACCGTCTCGCAAAAGGGCCGAGCCGCCGCCGCCGCGTCTCAGCCCCTCCGCCGCTCCCGCATCGCCGAGTGTCTTATCGGCGACGACACTGGGTCCATCATCTTCACTGCTCGTAATGATCAAGGTTTTCCCTAATCCCTCCTCTCTCTCTCTCTCTCTATATATATATATATATATATATTTGTAAATCTATCATTTTTTGTTTGGCTTTGCGATGGGATTGATTCGATTTCGTGGAATGCCTGTAGAGATTGGTCGTATTATTGCGTTTTAATCGTATGAATGTGCTTAGTTTAGATGTTGAAGGGGGTTTTAGTTTGCATTGTAGCATATGTTAAAGGTTTGAAATTACTTGGTGTGCCCTAAATCTTGGTGGGTTTTCGTGTCTGTCTAGTTCTGCTTCTTCAGAAACCCAATGCCCTGTTTGGTTTCAGAGAAAATGTGGGGCTAGGGGGTGAGAGAAGAAATGAGAGTTTGGAATCTTATGAATGGCTGTTGTTCGGTACCTAGTATTTTTTCTTTTCTTTTCTTTTCTTTTCATTGCCTGGGGTTTCTCAGTAATCAAACGGGACACGGTGTTATTGTTTTGTATGCTTAGAATTTGGTTACTCTTTTTATAAAATGCTGCGTGAATGTTTCTATGCCATTTGTATATAAATTATCCTTTGAATGAGTGGCATATGTTGATGCTAAAAGAACAGTTACACTTGAAAGTTTTTCACAGTATTTTCTCAAGTCTTCTTTTCAAGGTTGTGTACATTTGGAAGCCTAAAGAAAATTCGAGACAATGATGAAACACTAGGGCCCTATTTGGATTAGCTTTGCCTAAAATCACCTCCGGAGAACTATCTTTTCACATATCTTTTTTTGGAGTTGCATATCTTTTCTTTTCAAGGCTGTGAACATATGGAAGGTTAAAGAAAATTCGAGACCCTGATAAAACACTAAGCCCTTGTTTGGATTAGCTTTCCCTAAAATCACTTTTGGAGAACTATGTCTTCACATATCACTTTTGAGTTGCATCAGAACTATTTGTTTGGCTAACCATTTTATCACCCCTCGAGTTGTTTAGAAGTGATTATCAACCCATCTCTTCAGCTCAAGTGGCATTTTGAGCCCTAAAAGTGGTTTTAGGCAAAGTTAATCCAAACGGGACTTAAACCACATTTGTTCCCTTTTTGGCTAATTAAAGCAGCACAATTTCTGAATGCTCAATTGTTATATTCTCTGCTTTCACTCCTATGTATGTAACTTACAAGTGTCTTTCTCTAACTCTCATCATGTTTTTTGGCAGAAACCTGTGGCTCTCTGGTGTTGTTTTCCTTGAATAGAATTAGCTAGGATCTTAAGTTTTTGATGCCTTTCTGTTTGATCAATTTGTCGTGAGACATTTCTATGGTTCTTTTTTAAATATATAAAAATAACATAACTTTGAAGCACTTTCCTTCTCCACTATATCTTTATTTGCTTTGCTTTCTATATCTATCTATCTATATCTTTATTTTATTTTATTTTAGTTTTTGTGTGTGTATATATATATATATATATTTTTTTGGTTATTGATTCAGTCAAGGTGGTTGTAGTTGATGCAATCATTCCCTATGTATGAAACTCGTTAGATTTCCAACTTTGACAAAATGTCAGGAAGCCTACATGCAACCATTTCAACCCATCAAGCTGTTTATCGCATTCCATTATGCTCCCAAACCTTTGCTTTTCGTACGAGTTCTTATAAGTGTCTCTTTCTGAACTGGTTTGTCATCTTAGCTTCTTGAATAATGAAAATCTAATCTCAAATTTGATATGCCTTATATTAAGAATATTGAACAAGTCTATATACCAAATTCTAACATTATGCTTTGCTGCTCTAAGAATTGTTGTTGAAACTATGAAAAACCAAAATAAATTTTTGTTGGTCTGGTATGACTTGTAATGGTAATTTGAATCAATTGCTTGCAATAGAAATTTTGAACATTTGTTGGTTAGAATGCTTCTATTGGTTCTAGTTTTCCTCATATTTTCTTGATTTGTCCTTCTCATCTTCTTTAGTTATATATATGTATATATTTTAAATGGTAGTCCCACATTGCAATATGGCGTGATAGGTGACTTAAACCACTGTACCCTAGACGATATCCCTCCCCCTCTTATAAGGGGAAGGTTTGGGGATTTGAAACTTAGCCCTGGGATTCTGTTTGGGGGTTGGGTTTTCTATCTTTTGGCACACAAACAAAAAAAGAAAAGAAAATGAAAAAAATATTTGTGGTGTTGATATCTCTTATCTTCTGTGCAGTTGACTTGATGAAGCCTGATGCCACTGTCATTCTTCGTAATGCTAAGATTGACATGTTTAAGGGGTCTATGAGGTTAGCTGTTGACAAATGGGGCCGTATTGAGGTCACTGAACCTGCTAACTTTGTGGTGAAAGAGGATAACAATCTGTCTCTGGTTGAGTATGAATTGGTGAACATTCCTGTAGAATGATTTTGGATCTCTTGGAAGTCAGCATTTTGATATTTAAAAGAAAAATATGAACTTTAAAGTCCAAATGACTTGGTTTTATACGCTTTCCCGTGGTATAAGATGGCGTGACATTGGGTTTGGTATACAAATCTCTCTGAAATCGGTTCGTCTTTCCTTTTACCATTATTAACCCGTAATAGGCTTAGTCTAATATCAGCTCGAGTAGTTGGTATTTAAAAAAGGATATTCACACCCTTATGAAATTGTGCTACTCTACTGCCCACTGAATTTGGGAAAGTATGATGTTTTAAGTGTTAATAGTGAGAAATCATTCTCTCTTCAGTTTTGAGCTTATGCCTTTTGTCTTTGAATTGTTGTAGATGATGGTGTGTTTCTTTTTTGGGTGTATTTTGTTATCTATGGGTCGAGGTGAGGTTGCAAGGCAATTGGATGTAAATTGATAGTGCTGACTGAGAATTAGGTTTATTAACTTTTGGGGATTCACTCCTCACCTTATAATCAAAATGACAAAACATCCTAATCCTGCAGTTGCATAAGTTCCCGTCATGGCTGCCTCAATATATCATCCATAAATACGTAGAATTCTGTCTATCGGTTTCCATGCAAAATACCAAGATATATATATATATATATGGTCTCATAAGTCTATGTGAGGACGTGGGTTTTTGGTCATATAAATGGGGAAGATTATTGCATATTGATTGGTATGATATGTTTGAGCTTCACCTTCGAGCTTTGAGGGGTCATGGGAAGGTGGTACTGTTGTACTTCTAAGCGTTCTTGTGGGCATCATATTTGATCGGAACTGTATATTCATTCTGCCATATAAATGTGTAAATATATAGTGATGAAGAAAGACTTACCTCATGCTGGTTTAGGAGCTCTTTTTATTTCATTCTTTTTATTTTTATTTTTTTAGCCATGTCTTAAAGCCTGTGCTTTCATAGTCTCTGATATGGTACTTGCTTCAGAATGCGCCAACAGCCAACATCTATCACCGTTGAAGCAATGTTTTCAAACCCAAATCATTCATCATTCTGAAAAAAGCTTACCAATGGTGAGTCATTTTGATGAGATAGAGAGAGAGAGACTTGTTGGGTACGCTTATGCCTTGTTTATTTAAACCAAAAATCATTCAACATTCTGAAAAATGGTTTTGGCAAAAAATTTACGAGGTCCGTTATGGAAATTTTTTTTTTTGGTTGCTTCAGATTCTTGTCTAGCAAGCCCACAACGTTCCACCCTCCCGGCGGTGGTTGGTTCATTTTTCTAAGGATATCAGTTGAGAATGAAGTGTGGAGACCCATTTTAATATGGGACTCACATACTTCCATTGAAAATGCAGTATATGGGTATACATTACTATGGATATGATCTCTAAGGGATTGTTTGGTAAATATAAAAAATTGGTCGACTAAATCAATTCAGTTTCGTACATAAAATAAGGGGGTGTTAGGCAAACTTAAGAACTTGGCTAGTTGAGGATAAGCCTGGTTTTTATTTATACTGTTTGGTAAGTACATTTTTTTTTGTAGATCAATTCAATTCTGTCCAAAAAATAAGGCATACACACAGTTTTTTTCAAATTAATTGTAAGCTGGTTTACATAAAAACCATATACAGAAAGAGATCAAAACTGGCTAGACCCAGTTTCAAAGTTCCAAACAGGTCCTAAGGCATCCCCCAACAAAACAATTGTCAACTAGTTTATAAAACAAACCAAATAACAATAAGAAACTGAAATCTAGTCTGATGGAGTTTTTAGAGTTCCTAAAGAGGCCTAACATACACAAAAAAAAGTAGGTCATTCTTGCACAAAAAGTAATCAAGGTGGACTATGCTTTTAGTTGTTAGATGAGTGATGACAATGGCTGTCAAATGAAAAAGAAAGGGATTTGTAGAATTCATCACACGTCAAATATCCTAAAGCTTGGTCTTATGCTGGAAATTCTCTAAACCGACTTGTACAACCTGTTGTTCCTTAGAGTGACCCAACAACAATAAAATGATTCGAGCCTTTATACAATATCATCATTCTTATGCTTTTCCAAAATCAATAATTCCCAATAAACTTCAAATAGTAACCTGGAGAGCCTTTACAAAAGTAACCAGATGTGTTCAACCTGAGTTGAACCCTTCTGATTTTCAACTGGTTCAGCCTTCGCATCACAAAGGCACTGTTGCCTTTAAGCCAACCCAAAACCCATTGGAAACCCAACCTAACCAGGCAACACAACAGCTGTTTGGGAAACAAGAAAACTGGGCAGGTGAAGATGTTTTTTTGTTTTTGGTAAATCAGCTGAATTAGTTTTCAACGGCTTTTATTTCACCGCTGTTTGGTAAATCCCTTTCTTCCTATGAAATCTGTTTAGTCTAATAAAAAACAAAGGTATAAATACCCTCTCTTTTTTTTTAAACCCAAATTAACTGTGAACTGGTTTATTTAAAAAACAGTTAGCGGAAAGAGTCTAGACCAAGTTTGATCCAGTGTACAACCAAATGTCAAGTCTCAAGTCTCAAGCTTAACCTGCCTACTTATGTAGGTTTATGCCTACTTCATCCAACAGAACCTGACCTTTGTAAGAGTAGCAAACCAAACAAACACCCCCCCTCCCCCCCTTTCTTTTTCATCAGGTAAAACAATATTTCATCAAGAACAAAACAAAAAAAAAAACAAAACAAAACAATAACAAGGGGCAAAGCACCCGTGCATACGCGTGGTGTACAGGAGGGAGGGGGGCAGAGTTGCGACCCCTATAAATAATCGTGACTATAAACTAGTCCATTCCTCCAATCCACAAAACATGCTGAGTAATACAAATCTCCAGGAAGAGAAAGTAGGGAAAGAAATCAGTGATAACTCTCACACAACAGAGTTCATGCAAAGCAGTAACCCTGTTTCTGGGGGAAAAAAAAAAAAGAATATGACTTACTCCTTTTTAGTACCAACTTATGGATGCTAAGTAAATAACTCTAACCTTTGAATTTTCAGAATCAACCAAAGAGAATAATGCCTCAAGGAGTAACCTTACAAAGTCCATTGAAATCCATGAAAACTACGAGCAATGCACTGCATCCCAAGAAACAACAATCATCCATCTACAATACAAGAAAAAATAATTTTTCTTACAGAGGGTATTAGAAATGAGTAGTTATTTACCCATAAACCATGACCAAAAGTCAAAAACGATGATTAAAAAATAAGAATATAAAATCTTATTGTTGATTGCTAGTTGAACATTATTAATATCTGCAAAATGAACTTCTATAGTAAACAGATGAGGAGGCAACATGGGAAGTCTCCAAGCCGAACTCAGCCAATAAGTGATGATCACAGCCCTAAACAAAAGAAAATAAAATGCCTATGTCAAAAGAAAAAAGAAGATAAGATAAAGCAACAACTGAAGCTGAAGTGAGCTTTATTGGAAAGAATGGGCTCCATCATATAGGTTCAAAATCCTGGATTCAGGACAGAGCCAAGGTGGAAGCAAGGTTATTCCATCTGCAAACCAAGTTCAGTCAGAAGCTTGTGTTCAATTCTAACAGAATCTTTATCTAGAGTCTGGTTCCAAAGTTTGTTAGAAGTCATTTTTCTAATTCCCTAGCAGACTTTCGAACCTATTGTCAGTTTGATGACCTTGACAGTACCACAGAATTTTAAAATTTGACACAAGTAGCAAAGATTGGCTAAAGACTTGGTTTACTGTTTCTAAGCGATAGTGGCTTTTCCAAGGAAACATAAGAGAGTCTAGAGCATACAAATAAACAGTGATGGTAAAAATATCATAGATGAACAAGAGGTCTTGCCTAAGTGAGCATACTAAATGGAAATGACTCTAGCTGCATCTTTCTTAATTGCATAAATACGTCGTATCTAACCCTGCCTCTCAATTCCTGTTTAAGTTTATATGTTGCACTTTAAATATGGTTATCCAAATTTCAATGTGAATACTATAAATTGGTAGCATTGGCTAGTAAGGTAACAATAACATGAAAGGCTCTTGCGGCACCACAATCTCCAAACAAGCTACCAGATCCAGATCAATAATTATGAGCAGACAATGTATCCTATAAAACTATGAAAATCATCATAAAACCAATTCATAAAAAAGACCAACTAAATTTGCTACAGATATATGAACAACACCCACATAGGAGTAACTAAGTAAGTACAATTGTAGAGCAGAAACTACTTTTTGATGAGGGATCATCATCATCATATTTATTGCTTGAAGATGAAAAGCCATTCGAAAGGAACACACATTTCAAACTTTAGTTCTCTCACAGTTCTCAAAAGTGGCTTTATTCACATGGATGGTAGTGAGGGATAAATATTTGATGGTTGACGGCTTGATAAACAAGAATTTTGTTATGCCAAATTTGTGTATTATGTGCAAAGAAGGGGTGGATTAGGACGATCATTTGTTGTTACATCGTACAGTGGCTTTCGATTTGTGGGCTTTTATTTTCACCATCTTTGGAATTCAATGGGTTGTGCCTCAAACGGCCTTACTCTTGATGGAAAGCTGGTGGATTAGGCAAGAAACAATAATTCTATTATACTTTGGAAAATTGTAACCCTCTGGAAGGAGAGAAATAGGAATTTTTTTTTATGGGGTTGAACAGTTTACTGTAAAGCTAAAGCAGAGTAGCTAGGAAACTATTTTTCTGAAAAGGCTTAAAAACTCTAGGAAATAAGGCCTCCTTTTTAAATTTTTTGCTTCCTCTTCCTCGGCAATTTTCTTTTTGATTCATTCTTTTGAAAACCTCATGTGTGCTGGGATTCTTGACCCCCCTTTTTTTTCTTAGTAATACAATTTTAGTTTACTTAATCAAAAAGGAAAACAAACTCTATCACCATATTATATTCCCCACTACCACCACCGAGTCAATATTAATATTATTATTATTATTATTATTAGGAATTGTTATATGGCATTGATGTTCTGAACACCATCAGGCAAACTATGATTTGCAATAACATCCAATACTGGTTATAATAATATAATTTTTATGATGAATAAAAAGAACAGCAATGAGCCATAATTAACACAGTATAATTAAGTTCAAACCTTGATCATTAAATATAATCTCTCATGACATTCAGAATGAGCCACAGAACATAAAAAACTCTTGAGCATCAAACTTAACTAGTTAAAGATCATCTGAGCATTTGCTAATTGTCTAGTTGACAGCTCCAAAAAAAAATTTAACAAAAAATCATAAAGCTTGCTTCTCTGGAGCTCATTCAATACTCTTAAGCTATCACGCATTCTCTTAGAGCGCATGTACATAACACTTTGCTTGAACCATCTGACATTCATCATACATCATCATTGCAATCTGATTGAATACAACAAATCAGTATGATCCTCAGATACTAACATGAAATCAAAGAAAATACTCAAATATTTTTATTGAAAAAAGCTCATATATTTGTATTGCATCCTATTGAAAACCATACTCATGTTACACTTCTCGGTAAGAGATGCATATAGATAAATATTTTTATCTATAATTGAGATGACAAAAACGAGACTGCTGGTACTTTCATAAGGGCCTTTACTAAGAAGTGAGAACTAGGGCAAGGCTTCCGTGAAATTGGACATCTTTGACCAAGAAAGATAAAAATTGACAGATAATACCCTGATAACAGCATTCTAGAGAGTCCATATGTTCTGTCTACCTTTGCCTTTTGAGTAATAATCAAACAAAGAAACAACATTTGCCTTTTTTTTTTTTTTTTGGAAAATAAGAAATAACATTTCCAAACAGTAGAAAACCAAATACAAATGGGAGGAATGGCCTTCCAGAAAGTGCAATAGATAAAAGCTTATGCTCCATTGAATAGTGTAAAAACTAAACTAAAACAAACCACTAGTACATGCAATATCTGCATATTTCAGAAATCCTACTAATCATTTCAATATGCAAAGGGAAAGCAATGGAGAGCAAGACTACTATTGAGTTTAATAGCCAAGACTGCAGAACCCACCATGGGAATGTAATTATTCTTCTTCTCCTTCATTTTTTAATATAATGAAGAAAGTATACATACTAATAGTGAAACAAGAGCGGTGAGCCCAATGAAATTGCATGTAATGAAAACTAAAAACTAACACTAAAACTAGAAATAAAGTATTGTCAATAAAAAAAGGGAATACGGCTATAGGATGTAATTTTTTGTCAGCTACAGGATGTAATTTTTGGTCAAAAAAATAGACGTGTCATGGTTGTAGTTAACACTGCAGCTTACATTATAAGTTTTATGATATACAGTTGGAAATCCATATTGCTGGGTCCTCATGGTTTAATTTTTTTTACATTAATATTTGGCTTTTGCAAGCACATCCACAGATTTACAATCATTTTGGATAAATTCTCATGAATATGAACTAAAATCAACCACAATGAATATGCAATGAGTACATAACATTGCTATGGGAGATGTAGAACTACAACATTATAAGAATTAGAAGATGTCTTAAAAAATTCCACCAAAAATCATTCATTCTCAACTCCAAGAAATTGTAATCCACAGTTCTATTGTTCATCTTTAAACATTAATTTTATTAAGACGGCCTTCTCACCTAATCTACTAAAGAGAACATTCATCAATACTTTCAAAATGTGATAATAAAAACATATCCAAGTCACTCCATCTTTGGTTGCTTCATCTTCATCTAGTCTTGTCTTGCCCTACAAGAGGAAAAAGAATATACATTCTTTTATTGAGAGAGAGAGAGAAAGAGAGAGAGAGAGAGTACCTAAGGAAGGGGAAGCTAAAAAAAATATAGAATTTAAATAAAAACAAAAATATATAGCAAAGCGCATATTGGTTGCAATGGTAAAGGTCATCTTCCCCATATGAAATAAAATTACATTTCTTGGCCCATGAAGCTCCCTAATTGATACCAAATGAAAAAAAGAAAAAAATGAATTCAATGACCTCTATACATGACAGAAGCATTAAAAAAAAGGCTATTATCTAATGTTTGTCCCACCAAAGTAGGGTTTGGAAGGGGTCAGCTAAATACGATCCTAATCTTCGATATTTCATGAAATGACCACTGTTGGGACTTGAAGCTACCATATTATCGGGCTGTATAGACGGCAGGCGGTTTGGTTTCATCTCTCAAAAGTCAAAACTCATTCAACTGAACTAATGCATCCCATGCTTGACATCATGGGACTTTTATCATTACACTAGACAATGGCCCCTATATGACTGATGTAAACTGAACAAAAATGCAGAACAATTTGGTTTCAAATGTCATTTTGTGGGAAAAATAACAAAGATCTTCATATTCATCGTATTAGGATAAACTCTGGTCTTTTCCACCTAATTCATGGACCCCAGATACCATGCAATCGGTTGATGGAGATCAATATTCAGCAGGGAAATCCCTTACTACATATAATTACAACTAATTCTTCATACTATACCTTATGAATTGAACTCCATGCCCCTTAAAAGCACTTTTCATCCAGGATTAGATTTTCCAAACTAAGCTCTATTTAATTCAAGTCAAACCAAGGTAGTAACTACATTGAAAAGTATGAAAGTGATGAATTACTAGACTACCCTGGTTTCTCACATGAGTTGCTAAAGACTAAACAGCAGAAGCAGAGGATTTATGCCCTTTTAATCATAGCATCTGCCTTTTCTCATTCAACTGTTATGAAAGCCATTGCAAAGATTATAATATTAGTTGATGGAAATCTTCAAACAATTCATAAGCCTAAAATCTTATTTCAAACAACCCACTACCTTAGCATTTCTATGGAAACCAACTAACTAGAAACAAAAGCAAAAAAAAAAAAAGTTTTGATAAATTCATAGCTTATATAAAAATCAAGATAACTTGATCAAAACACTATCAAAATCAATAAACCAATCAATCAATCTCTTCTAACAAAACAAATTCCAATAACTACCCACGTACAATCAACTAAAAATTATATACCAATCATCGATAAATGCAATATCAATCTCTAATACGAGAAAAAAAAAAAAAAAAAAAAAAAAAAAAAAAAAAAAATATAAATATAGAGAGAGAAAAAAAGAAAAATGGAGAGGAAATACCTTCAGGGGTCCAACCATAACTCCGACGAGTGACGGAGAGCATTGAAGTGAGTAATGCGGAGGCGGTGGCAGTGTGATATGGTAGCATCGATTCGACGCAGCAGCTCAGTTCAACAGGAGACCTTTTTACACATACACATAAATAAATAAATAAAAATTGCATTTAACTTATATAAACACTGTAAACCAATTTTAGAAGGAGAGAGTAAAAAAGAGTTGTGGTTGATATGAACCTGAAAATGCGACGAGAGAGAGGGTTTTGTTTGGGGACGCGAAAGGAAGACGGCGCGGGTTTGGCTCCGGCAGAGAGTCTTGCCGCCGCGGTTCTGACGGCGGCGGAGCGGACGACGGATCTGGCGGCGGCGAGGGACATGGTTGGGTCGGAAATATTCAGTGAGGGGCAGCAGCTGTCTCTAGGGGTTTTGGCACTCTTTGGGGCTTCCTGAATATGGGTTTTGGTTTTGTGTATGCTTCCTCAGACGAAATCATGGGTCCTTCATATTGACACGTGGCGTATTAGTGTGGTAAGATTGGAAAATTTGAGTCTGATTTTCTTACGCTCGGTGCAAATAATTTTATGGTAAGTGCTCATATTCTTTGCCTTCTGTGTTATTTTCTTTCTATAATAATAATAAATAAAAAAGAGATTTTTGGTCAAAGTTCTCTCGCATAAAATCTTCATTTATAATTTTTTTTTTTTTGATGACCAGGTGTCCGGGCCAGCTTACGCGCACCTCGACTAATCCCGGGGCCCTGAAGTTAATGACCGGATAAGCCCTCAAGTGGTCCCAAGAGTTTAGCACGAGTCGAACTCAGGACCTTCGCTTCATGAGGCGTGGTCCCTTGCCAACTGAGCCTTCATTTATAATTTTTAATGGCTAAAGTTATCTTTTAGCATTTTTTAATACATGCAATCCTATAAATTAAAATTATTTTTTTAAAATACGAGATTTACTAATTTTACTGCATTACACTATGCTGGACGTCGGATTTTACTGTGCTTGACGTCGGATTTTTAATGCATTTCATTGCATTTTTTAATAAAACTCACATACAAGAAATGCCTTCCCGAACTCAGATTGAAACCAATGACAATAATTTCATAGAATTCTAAAGAAGATGAAGGCAAAGAATATAAAATTTGAGAAAAATCTTACGACTACTTGGGATTGAAATAATTGTTATAAGATTATGAATTTTTTCTCTTTTGCTCATATTCTAATTGATCAAACAAAGCATAAATATATTGCAGTAAAACAACATAAAACATAAGATTCAAAACCATCTTTCCTTTTCCTTCATTTTCTCAGAAACCAAATACATTGCAGGAGAAATTTGAATTTATGGATTACTAATATCTAATTAATGTGATATTTGATATTTATGACATACATGAGAAAGGATAGTTAATCCAACAGTAAGCTTTACAAAATTTAACTCGCTCAAAAGTTATTAAAACTTGTGTTAAAATAAGCTTCTTTGATTAATCTAAGTAATTTTGACCCTTTTACCCTTGCACCGTCCATACTCTTCTTCTTTTTGGTTATGTACCCATAAGTCCATCTTATATCATTAGATCTAAGGGTCTTTTTAACATACGAGTGATAAATAGACAAAAGAATTTTGAATTTTTTGAATCCTTGTGGTATAACATTGTATAAAGCTCTAAATTTAGAGATTTTGAATAATATTTTCTATTTTTTTCCTGGACTAAGACAACAACAATTCAACACCCACTAAAATTTTCCCATTCATTGATACTAAAATGTCAATGCTTGATTTTCAATTTTATTTATTAGTAATTTTGCTCTCAATTTTGCACCACCATGAGAGCCTCCTGGCTAACTGAAATCCAAACAGAGCATAAGTGAAGATTCCCATAATTAATCCAAAACATGGCTAATAAATTGATGCAACACTCCCTGTTTTTATTAAACAGAATCAAACTGTAATTTTTCCTATTTTTATCAAACAGTTCAGTGGGGAACCAGCTGGTTTTGATTCAAAAACTTCAAACTTGCTGCTTTTGGAACAATATATACTCTCAAGTCTCAATTCATTAGTCATTTAGAATAAAGACAATTGAAGTTAAAATGAATCACCCAACCAGAAAACTAATCATAATTGATACATATAACAATTCATGAACAGTTTTATTCCCCTAACATGCAACAATAAAAAATGTGAATGGCCATCATCATCATCATCATCAAACTTCACTGTTTTGAGCTTTTGCTTCGGCTCACCTTATCTATAACGGTAAGTAGTAGAGGAATGCAAATTCCCCGAGCCATTTCAGCTCCACGGTCTCTGGAGACATCTGAGCGTGGACCTCTTCCAGCTATCCTCTCGTGTTCTTCAAAGTCGATTGTGTTTGGGAAGTACAATGCTCCTCTGTCCCCTGGTCTGATTCCAATTAGCCGGCCTAGTGACACGCTATGGTCATGGAAGAAAGATGCAGTGGACTGGATGATCTCGCAATAAATACAACACCAACACATAACAAGTAGGTGAAAAGGGTCAATCTTGTAGACTGGGAATGGAATTGACAGTATTATTTTTCTTCAGTATTAATAAACGATGTCTTATATACCATTAATTTCCCAAAGACCATGTAATAATAGAATCATTAGGAATCATTTTGACAGGAAACTTGTTTTCCTCTCCTCTAGATAATGGCTTATTCTTTCTTTCAGTTGCTATACAGTTGAAGTTGTATCTATATGTGTAGAAACCATGAGTATAAAGGCGAGAATGTTCACGTGCATATGTAAAGGCAAATGGGTATTTAAAGAACAAGAAGAATATGATAGGTAAGGACGTCTTTATAAGATCACGACTATATATGTATGTATATATATATATATATATATATATATATGTATGTATGTATGTATGTATAATAAAGGGAATGGGTGAGGAGAGTTAACCTCAGTGTCGAGATTGGAGGACGAGAATGTAGAAAAACTGGCTGAGGGCATATGTAAAGAGTATGGTTCTGCTGCAGCAGCCTGTGAGCTTTCCACCACTCCTAGTCTCATGTTCATAATCCCAAGCCCAAGTGGCCATCCATTGGGCATCTCATGGTCCTGGGAAGAGTCATATGTGAGTGCATCGCGGTGTACTATTCATCAAGTTTAGATTAAGCACAAAAATTTTGAGAAAATTAACCAATCAAACGTTGCTAACCTTTTAATAAAATAAATTCATCAGCTAGTCAAGATCCTTATTCACATTTATCAAAATCCAAATCGAAATACTTCCAAATCTTCAAAGTACAGACAAAAAGGGAAAAGAACACGAAAAAAGAACGGTAATCTCAATCTTTCACTTTCGTTACGAGCGCCTGCCACTCACTTAGTTCATGTTAATGCTATCATTTAGTATTCTGCCATCTGCTACGCAGAAACAAAAAAAGGGAACACTTTAACATGTTTACTCGTTTATCTTTTTCTCCCCTTTTAAATGAAGTTAACCAAAAGCTTATAATTTCTTCGAAAAACTATGGAAAACGAAGCTGGTTCATGTAAATGAAGCAAACACTTATAAACACTAGTGAAATTTGAGAAGCTTCAACAATGATTATAAAGACAGAAGCAATTAAAAAAAATGGTCCCATTGAGTAAGAAGTGTCATTCTTTGCAATGGTCTGGTCCCACTTAGAGAGAGCAATTTGGAAGGAAATTTCGAAGATGGTTACATTGCCAGTATGACAGACTTTTGAAGTTCATAAACCCCTTTAGAGGGGACCGACCATAGAGCCAATTTGCAGAGAGAGAGAGAGAGAGAGAGAGAGTCCAGACAAGGCTTGGGGGCATACTTTTGGCTTTTTTGCTGTACATATATCTTGGACAATTTCTGATTCTAATAAATGAAATACTTTCAACCTTACCAAAAGAAAAGAAAAGGCAACAGAAATGAAAATGAAGTCTTCATGATTTTACTTAAAACTCATTCTCATTTTGCTGAACTATCCATTTCCCATGGCAATATCAAATCTGTACTTGGGTTTCTATGAAAATCATATGATTCCCACGTGCCAAGTTGACACGCTGGGCTGACCTTCGGGTCACCGACACTCCCCCCCCCAAAAAAAAAAAAAACTCCGTAGTTACAATTTCTAGACCGGATTTTATTTGAGCCCATCAGAGATGGTGTTTTCCTACCCTGAATACTCCATTAATCCATTCTAATGAAACCTATATATATAGTTTAAGATCTACCTTTCTCATTAAACTAAGTACTGTTTGGTTAGTATTTCGGAAGTAGTTTTCTTGCTTTTGGGAACAAAAATCAGAGCAATTTTTCTCTCTCTAAAGCTAACCAAAAGATGCCTCAAACACATTCAGCTCCCGCAACCCTTGGTTTTCATTGGGTCAAGGTAATCTTATATGATTTGAACCAGCAAACCAAACAATAATACACTGGAAAAAGAAATTATGAGCAGTTTTGAGTTGGGTTTCCCATAAAATACGAATTCAAAGAATACCCATCAGCCACCAAACAAGTAGTTTTCTTGCTTTTGGGAACAAAAATCAGAGTAATTTTTCTCTCTCTAAAGCAAGAAGAGTACTTCTGAAACGCCAACCAAATGATGCCTCAAACACATTCAGCTCCCGCAACCCTTTGTTTTCATCGGGTCAATGTAATCTTATATATGATTTGAACCAGCAAACAAAACAATAACTCGCTGGAAAAAGAAATTATGAGCAGTTTTGAGTTGGGTTTTCCATAAAATACGAATTCAAAGAATACCCATCAGCCACCAAACACGAAACTTTCAGAAAATTTTCAAATTAGAAAGATAAACCAAACAGTTTCTCACAAAGACCACAATCAAACAGCAATATCCAAAGAATCAATACAAAATATTAATAAACCCTGCAACTGATCTTCCATAAACAGAGCAATGAAACAAAACAGAACATAAAATCATGAATTTGCAGTCTTGAACTCACATCATCACCAACTAATTGTTCACTAAAGAGAGAGAAAGAGAGAGAGAGAGAGAGAGAGAGAGGTACCTCTGTAACCATAGCTTCAAGGAAGAGATGAATGATCACAGAAGATCCAAATACACGCACACATACATACAGAGTAAGAAATTTCGGAAAGACCAATGAGAAGTAGAAACCACCCAAATTCATCCTTAAACATGTCTGTAGGTCCCACGTGGGAGTTCAACCCTTGAAATCACCCTGTAGGTTTTCTTTTTTCACACACTTTATTCTTTAACAACTGATTGACACAGGTAATCAGACACATAAAAGCAGTTCAACTGTTAATTTACCGCCATATTTTCAAATCTTGTTTTATTAAATGATATATTTTTAAATTCCTGTTTGATTGAAAATAAAATAATTTTTTAAACCTTAAAAAAATTATGAACTATTAAATCTTTTCCATAAAAAAAATATTTTTCATAAAATACATCACACATGCAATTTTTAATTTTTTTTAAAAAATATTAATGCAAAGTTTAAAGTTTTAATTTACCATTTGACTCCTTCAACCATTATCGATTAACAAAATGTATCCCTCAAATTTTAATTAGAATACATTAATCTCCCATAGTTTTTGCTTGTAGTGTACATTTTGCTCTTTTTTATCTATCAGCCTTTACAAAAATAGTATTAAATTCATCATTTTTGCGTGCAGTATTTATCCGAAATTACAAATATATTTCTAAATATAGTGGTGAAATTTTATGATTTTTTTAATATAATTTAGTTTTTATGAATTACTTTCGACTTACAATAAATGATTCATACAATAAATATATTATAAAAAAAATCGTTAATTTTATTCTGTTGGCTTGTAAATATATTAGTTATCCAAAATAGATATTACACGTAAAAATGATAAGTTTAACATAGTTGATATATATATATATATAAAGAGTAATGATGTACATCACTATAACAATCTGCTACAAGTATTGATACGAAAAGAAAATGACCAATTTTGAAAAATCAACAATGTATAAATTTGAAAATTTACAGCATTTAATTTTTGTAGCAATATTTATTGGGATAACTAATAGTAACACATAGCATTTGTCAAAAAATAAAAAATATGAGTCACAAAATGGTAAAGAGTATTACCAATGAAAAGTATAAAATTACAATGTATTCGAACTAAAAATTAAAGGTTGGAATATGTTTTTTTTTTTATATAAAAAAAAAAAATTACTACTCGATTGCATTCTCTTTTTTGGACAACCTAAAAGAGATCAACAACTCTCATTGGAAGATTAGCCTAGTTCACAATATGAAACATCCAAATGGCTGACTGTCTATAGGTTAAGCATCCAAGAACAGTGCGAGAGAGAGAGACGTTAATTACAGTGTTGTAAAATCCAGACCGAACCAGCTGGTTCAACTGGTTGAATCAGGAATCGGATGCCTCACTGAATGGTTCAATCCCCTAAAACCCAAGTCATAATAAAAACCGACATATTTAGTAAAAATCGGTCAACCTGGCGGTTGAACCGACGGGTTTTCGAGTTTTTTGGTAGGTTAAAAGAACCGATCGGATTTCAGCCAAAGAATAAAAAAAATTAAAAAGTGCTAAAATAACCCTAATCTTTTTAAAGCTTCTTAAAGCCAAGAAAGCTAAAAAGGTAAATTAATCTAAAAAAATCCCAAATAACAAAAAGAAACCTAAGAAATTTAATTTAATAATATAATATTCTTATTTTGCATTTAAACAATATTATAATAAAGATTGATGAAAAGAAATTATCAATTTTTAATTTTGATGACTTCACGTACATTCAAATAAATGAATTCATTGTACAAACATTTAAAAAAAAAATTATATTTTAAATCTATTTTGTATCATTTATAGCTTTTACTCTAATAAATAATATATTTATAACATTTTGATTTGGTTAACCTGGTTGAATCGGTTGATCTTTAACAGCCATTTGTTCGATTGGATAAACTGTTCGAATTTTAAAACATCGGTTAATTGTAGGGTCATTTCAGTCTGTTGGAGAATATATCTGTCAGGTAACATGATGAGTGAAGGCTCCTGTACTGGGGTCTGTGCCATGTGTCAGCAAATGATTAGTGAAGAATTATAGAAGTCTAGTCACTAGTGCATGATGTGTCGTTTCATGGGTGATTAATGTCATTTAATGCTGTTGCAGAATTATTATTACTGTGCAACGGCACTGAAGGTAACATGACACCTCATAACTCTAAAAATAAGGAAAATGCTAGCCCACAGCCACAAGCAACGAAGTCCTAATTTATTATTGATCAAGGTTGTTAAGAGGCTGCTTTCATCTCTCTTTTAAATCTTTTTGGAAGATATTTTGAATGCAATTTAAAATATATATATATATATATATAGAGAGAGAGAGAGAGAGTCATTTTCTTAGAAGGACGTCCTCATATAAGTTTATGTGAGGACTTGGCTTTTTAGCCAATGTAGAATAGATATTTTGAAAAATCGTCCGTTGGATTGAATATTCATCTTACTTAAAACATGCATGTCAAAAATCACAGTGATCTGACAGATAGTTTCTTAAATACAGACTGTGAAAAAACTATGACAGTATTTAATGGTCACAATTTTTTACATTCTGTATATTAGAAACCGACCGTCATATCACTGTGATTTTTGGCATGCATGACATATATTGGGAGAATATCTAATCCGACGGTCGGTTTTCCAAAATTTTTTTCTTACATCAACTAAAAAGTCAAGTCCTCACATAAAGAAGTCCTTGTAACAAAATTACTCATATATATATACCATTGGAACGCCTTTATCCATATTTATATTTATTTTTACTTTTTTATGGTCCAAAAAATAAATATAGATTGTTAAATTTGTTTATCACCATAGAAGATACTCTAAAGGATAATCTATTAATGGTACAGTATGTTTTGAGATTGATACAGTATCCCTTACAATTTAAAAGTACTTTTCAACAAGGAAAATGCTCAAAATCCCGTCCCCTTTCCTGTTTTATTTTTCCCGTCTCACGTGGCTAATTTGTATCAGCCTCAGGTTTTCACGTGGTCCAGCAGCAGGGTGCAGAAACAGCAACTTCAGCAGCGTGCAACAACAGCATCATACATCGTGGAGCAGTAGCAGCATCGTGATGCCGCAACACTGTCTTTCTCTTCTTCTTCTTCTTCTTCTTCTTCTCTCTTCCTCTTCTTCTTCCTCATCTTCTTTCCACTGTTTTAGTGTTTTCACTGTTTAGTGTTTTCACCTCTCTTTTTTTCCATTCAGTCTTCCTCCTTTTTTTTTCTTCTCATCTTCTGTATTCCTCCTCCTCTTCTTCCCCTTCTTTCTCTCTCTTTTCTCTCTTTTCACTGAATTTCCACTGTTTTAGTGTTTCCACTGTTTAGTGTTTTCACTGTTTTTTTTTTTTTCATTCAGTCTTCATCCTCTTCTTCTTCTTTTTCTCTGTATTCCTCCTCTTCTTCTCCTTCTTTCTCTCTCTTTTCTCTATTTTCACCGGATTTCCACTGTTTTAGTGTTTTCACTGTTTCGTGTTTTCACTTTTTTTTTTTTTTTTCATTCAGTCTTCCTCTTCTTCTTCATCTTCTTCTCTGTATATATTCCTCCTCTTCCCTTCCCCTTCTTTCTCTCTTTTCACTCTTTTCATTGGTTTCCATTGCTTCACTAAGTTTCCACTGTTTGTGTTTTCACTGTGGAGACAGGAAACCAAATGGGAATGCTAGACGATACTCTTAACACTACTCAGACCATGAGTGGGGGCTCCAAATATCCATACCAAATTTACATATCACTATTGAAAATACTTTAAAGGATCATCTATTAATGGTACAGAATATCGTGAGATTAATGTCACATCTCTTGAATAAATAAAAAAGTAACTTTTCTCCTTATTATTTCCCATCTTCAAATTAATAGCGTTCTTTCTTGGTAGTTGGTAGTGCATTACTTCCTCACCATGTGATGGTCAACATTGAACTACCATTGAGGCAATACTAGCTCATATCCTCTTTATATAGAGCTGTAATTGGTTAGAGGTACTAGTACATCCACCAATGCCCAATTAATTAGGGTTGGCATTTCTACCAATTAGTTAACTCATTAAGATGGCATGCATTATTATTATTTTTTTTTTAAAAACTAAATTTAAAATTAAAATAAACTCAATTTTTATTAATCACTAAACATCATTTGATAAATAAATTCCCAAACTAATTTGATAGTTAATACCATTAAATTTCAACTGAACATGTCTTTGTATGGGTGAAAGTTAAGAGAGGAATGGTTTAAAATTTTTTGGTAAGGGGAAGACAAAAGTGGAAAGTCAACCCACTCTTAAATGGATAAGTACTAAGGACATTTGGAGGGACTTTTTTGACCTTTTGGTGGTGATAGTTTTTACAAGGTTACTAGCATCTTCAATTTAGTTTTAAATTCATTAATTTGTTAAGTCAAATTTAAATAGAATGCTACTTTACTTGATAAGCTCATTAATATTTTAAGCAATTATATTGTCCGAATTCAGTTAGAAATTAATTTAATTAAAAATTTATTTAAACTCGTTGGTAAATTAAATTAAATTAACATTAATTTTTAAACTTTTAAATTTATTAAATCAAACTAAATCAATCTACTAAATAATTCAATTTGATTCACTTATAATCATAGCTATCATAAAACACAGCTGTTGAAGGTGAAAGCTCAAGCAATCTTGCACAGGCAGTGAATAGTAATAATCATCATCTTAGTGGTATTTAATTGATTTATTATGTGGAGTATACAATTTGGAAGGGTAGTTGAAAGTTGAAACTAAAAATACAAATAATTAGATTTTTCACTACATAAATTATACCAATGCTCCCAATGGCTTCATGGTGTTTGCTATGTATTATCAAACCATTTGCCAGGGATCAAGCCTTGGTACATCATTCTTCCACAACTCTCTCTTAAGAGGTATTCTAAAATACCTCATCTTTTTGTTAATTTATTTTTTATTTTTTTTATATTTAATATAGAAAGAAAAAGGTGTCTCAACATAAAATCAGTAAAAGGGGAAAGAAAAAGTTAGTTTCGAATTAGATGGTGTCTAATTTTATATTTTAATATATAAAAAATGTCATCTAGGTTGGATGGTAAAGTATGTGAATATCATACTTCGCGCTAGGGTTCGAATTTCCAATGGAACACCTATCTTCATCAATCTATCTCTCCTTTCTTCCCAGGACCCCAAAAGGAACAGAAAAGTCAGTTTAGACCTTTTGGATTAATTTTTGTAGTACCTGAAAGGAAATATGTGGTGACTGAATTTTCAAGATTTCTTTATCACTTCAAACACTAATTTCAAATTAACTAGAACATGATGCAAGTAACCTGTTTGTCATTTGGTTTGAACCAATTTATGAAATTGTAGCCATGGAACTAGAGCTAATAAAGGAAATCTTGAATAATAAGGGCATGTTTGGGTTATCTTTTTTAAAAATCACTTTTGGAACTTAAAATTTTACTTGATCTAAGAGATAGAATGGACAATCACTTCTAGACAACTTGAAGTGATAGGATTGTTGGTAAAATTTTCATACTAAAAGTGATTGAGGCAAAAGTTAGGGGGTCCAACTTTTACCACAATCACTTCTAGTACCATAGAAATTTTAATACGTGAAATCAAGGTTTGACCATAACTCTAAACATATATGCGAAGAAGTAGTTTTCCAAGAGTGATTTCAGAAAAAGCTAACCCAAACAGGCCTTAGTCTAGCGAAGTTGCAAAGCCAAAAGTAAACGCCTTCATATTGGGACGTACAGAAAGATTATCAACCCGACTTCCTGTGCTAGTCTTTTAACTGCAAATTTAAATCCTAAGCTTTAGTACTCAAACAATAGACATATATGAAATGTGAGATTTAGCTCAATATTTCATATATGTCTCCCCCTTTATGGAATGAGGTGATTGATTTTATTCCTCATTAATGAGTATTGATCCATTTGTTATTCCCCTTTCCTATTAACAACTAACCACCAGTAATTTAAAAGTCAAGGATCGCCCCATAATCAAGGGTTCACAAATCGGACTTATGTAGGAAAAGATATAAGCGAGCATAAACTTGCTAGAAAAATAATAAAAATGCATTTTTAGGGGGGTCCAAACGAAGAAATTTTTATCACAAAATAGGGGCTCTAATGATCGAATGAGGTGTGTATTGATCATCTTGCCGTTTCCAATCGACCTACCAATTTTCATGTGATTTCGTTGCCGGCATCTCCCAATCCTACTTGTCTACCTTTTGATTGTATTCCAAATGTGCCCCTGCTACCCGATTTTGTTGACGCTGCTTCTTTCATCCTAGTTGTTTCATGAAGTCTAGGGCTTGAAGCCCAATTTGATCTACAACACACATCTCCTAGCAAATGGAGCTGGGCCATGGTGCATATATGTGCATCAAAGGAATACATCCCAAAATTTTTTTCTAAAAAGTGCCCCAAATTAATCTAAGTCCTCCGCTTATCGTCAAAGAAAGAAATCACTAAAAAAGATAAGGACTGAATCGTCCGCTACATCATTAGCAAAAAAGAAAAGAAAAAAAGAAAAAGAAAGAATCATACACCATATCATTTTTTTTTTCAGATAATTGGCCAAAAGTCCCATTTTATAGGTGATTACTTCTTAAAGTCCACCTACATATTTTTTGCTTTGAAAAGTCCTAATTAGAAAAGTTTTAAGGGCTAAAGTCATTTTTTCAAAAATTTAATTATTTTACGAACAAATTTGCCCTTATCCCCAACACAGTCCCAATGCCGTCCTCCTCCTCATCTTCTTCTTCTTCTTCTTCTTCTTTTTCTTCTTCCCAACACAGTCCAAAACAGAAGCTACTTGACCAGATCTATCTTCTGC
>JAESVK010000332.1:204272-262099 GCA_017140935.1 Hamamelis virginiana | reverse complement strand
ATTTTATGTGAGACATAAAATAACTATTTGATTTGTCTTGTGTGATTATTTTATGTGAAACATAAAATGATAGGGTGTAATTATTTTATGTGAGACATAAAATAATGCTTTATATGGGAGAAGTACCATATAATTGATAATATGTTCATATGGGAGATGTACCATATGAACAATGAGTTTGAATTGTTTTATGTGAAGCATAAAATAATGGTTTGAAAATATTTATATAGGAGAAGTACTATATAAATAATATTTCTTATGGGAGATGTACCATAGAAATAATGAATCTGAATTGTGTTTATGTGAGAGAAGAATCACATAAAATGATGGCTTGTATGTGTTTATGTGAGAGAAGTATCACATAAAATAATGATTTGTGTATTGCTTATGTGAGTGAGATATCACATAAATGTTTGTTTTGTGGTTTGTTGATGTGATTGATTTTGAAATAATTGGAAGTGTGACTTCCAAGAATTATTTTCATTCCGGATTTGTTCAGGAAATAAATCTCAATGTTTGTGAGATGATGGTTGAATCATCCCTCTTTTGTTGCGGCAAAAATGGGATGCCATTTTGTTTCGTTGGTATTACATGGCGAAGCCATGAAACACCAACGAGGGGCTTCTGTGGACACCCCATTTTTACCATTTATTTCTATCAAATGTCCATGCAAATGATCAACTAGAATAGCTGATCATTGGGTGAGGAATTGGCCTTGAAAAGACCAAATTGACCAAATTGCCCTTTGCTGAGGAAAAGGACAATTCATTATTTCATGTGTACATTTGGATTGGAATCAACCCATTTGTATTTCATTTGACTTTTGAGGTGTTTTAGAACATCCCTGTAAATTTTCATGACATTCTGATAAGAGCTCGATAGGTAATTAGGGTTTTTGCGACTTGAAGGGCATTTTCGTCTTTTTTCTCGTATAATTTCCTAATGACCTCCGAATTCGAAACGGTTTGTTTCATGAGGTTTATGTGGATGTGGGGAGTGAATTTGGTATGTCAATTGAGCCTTTGAATGGTTGGGATGGATTCTCCCAAAATCGGTCCCACAGGTAAGGATGAGCCGAATTAGGGTTTCGATCAAATTGACCGTGAATTGGTCGTTTTCACCAAAACAAAAGATTTTCAAAACATGTTGTTAAGTGCCAATTTCATATTAAAACCATGTTTTTAGAAGTGGTGCAAGCCTAATTGATCAATTTTACAAAACAGAGAATGGTCATTTGACCAATTTTGGCACAACCGGGTCGATTGGCTAGCTTTTTGCTAAAACCCTTGACCATGGTCAATTGATTTTAACCCAAAAACATTCTAAAAATGTGGAGGATCAAAGCACGGTCGTTTTGAGCCCTGAACCGTCGGATTTGGATCAAATTTGACCAAAATATGGCCAAAATTCGAAGACCCTTGAATTTGGGGATCGAAATATGGAAATTCAGCACGGTGACCGTCCTAGCTAGGACGGCCAACCGTCCAGCCTAGGACGGCCAGCCGTCCAGGCTAGGACGGCCACCAGCATGCTCGGTCAGCTTCTTGCAATTTTGGAAATTTGCTTCTATTTTGGCCGATTTGATTTGATTTTTTGGGAGGGATTCGAAGGGTTTCAGCTTTGAAACCCTAGAAAGACTCATCCTAGGCCTTAGGATCGTTTTTTAAAGAGTTTAATCTCAGCCATTCAAGGGCTTGAACCCTAGCTTTATATAAACTACACTATAGGGGTTCAAAGAGGGAGAGAGAGAATTTTAGGGTTTGAGAGAGAAGAGGCTACAGAATTTTGAGGCTCTTCACTCTTGCACCATTGAAGGAGTAAGAAGGAAAGGCTAGGAGCTTGAAGGAGGGGAGCCAAGAAGGAGTTTGAAGGGTAAAATCCTTAACCTTATGCTTGTTTTCCATGATTCTTACATAAGTTCATGAGGTTGTGGTGTAATCCCTTTTGATTTTCGTATGAAATGGATTTTCTTCTCTTCTCTTCTTTCTGTTATAAGTATGTTTAATATGATAGGATTAGCTTTCATTTGTTATTTCATGTCATATATATATGATTAGGATTAATCTTGGTGTTATTTTATGTAAGCATATAAGACTAGGGTTAGTTATATTATTATTTTATGTGATTAAATGTGATTAGGGTTAACTTAGTTAGGGTTTTATGCGAGTATGCATGCTAGGGTTAGCTTTGTCATGATTTTGTATGTAGATGCATGGTTAGGGTTAGTTTTATTGATATTTTATGTATAGATGCATGATTAGAATTAGTGTTATTTTCATTCTATGTGAGTAAGCATGATTAGGATAGTTTCTTATCATTATTTTATGTGAGCATGCATATTAGGGTTAGCTATATTATTTTATGTGATTTTATGTGATTAGGATGCATGCTTATGGTTGTTTAGTTTAATTACTATTTTATGTGAATATGCATGTTAGGGTTGATGTGTATGATTAGGTTAGCATGGTCGTGATTTTTTGTTAGTATGCATGTTTAAGATTAATTAGTTTTATCATGATTTTATGTATGTATGCATGAGTAGGGTTAGATTTGTTGTCGTTTTATGTCTAAGCATGTTTTGAGTAAATATTGATATATTTATGTTGTTGTTCGAATCTCATGATAATTAATTGATGATTTTAACGGTAATATGAGTATGTCAATATGTTATTTTAATATGTGATGAATCTTAAGTCTTTTATTTGTGCTTTTATTGATTATTTGAATGCTTACCATGGTCTTAATGGTTTGGATGTATAAAATGTGTACGAGGGAGCGAGCAAAGGTGAGATCCTTCCCTTGTGTTTAAATTGATCATTTAAGCATATTTTGGTGTAATTTTTGACATGTTTTTGCATAGTAATTTAGTATATTCATGTAGGATGCATGCTAGGTCACTAACATGATTTTTTATTACTTCTTTTTAAAGTTTTTAGGATGATTTAAAGTCCGCTTTCAAATCTGTCCGGAATTGAAAATGGTCTTAAATGACTTCTAAAAATTATTTTAGGGCCAAAACCAACTTAGAAATATGCTTAGGTTCACATAGATTAATTAGTGTGCATTTAGGAGCATTTTCATGCATCTTTAGAATTGATTACTTGTTATTTGTTTAAATTTCAGCATGCATTGCATTAGGATTTTAGGGTTCCTAGATTAACTTTAGGGCTAGTTAGAGACCCTAGGCTAGGAAGGTCATTTGACCTTCCCTAGGAATTTCCTTTGTTGTAAAGATTGTTATCAGATTTGAGTATTTTAATTGATTTGAGATGTCGATCTTCGAGAGATTTTCTAAAAGATTTTTGATGCAATATTTATGAAATAAATATGATTTTATGAGATATTTGATTATTAATTGATTTTCAAAAGATTTGAAATATTTTAAAAGATTTTTACTTTGGAATGAAATTCCTCTCAATATGGTTTGTTTTCTTGAAATATCTTTGAAAAAGATTTTCAATTGGAATTTAATTCTAAAAATAAGAATTATTTTAGAATATTTGGATTTTATTTGAAATGATTTCAAATAAATGATTTTTGAATAAATGATTTTGAACAAACAAAAAAAAACTCTCGAAGTTAGAGTCTTGAATTAGGTTGAAATACCTTTGATTGATGTGATCGATTACAATAGGAGAGTCCTAGGGTAGTCGAACTACGTGGACTTTGATACTTGCTAGGTAATACTAGTAAGTTACGTAGGCGCTAATAGGGCTCAAGTCCGCCCTAGGATGCCCGTAGGGTGTCCTAGGTTCTTAGGGTTTGTTTGTATATATTTTTTTATTTATTTATTTATTAATATAACTAATATAGATAATGCATTTATATCAATATTTTTCTTGGTTGATTAGATTATTTAGGATTATTTGTATTAAGAAATTTAAATAGCCCAAATAAATTAGAAGTCCTTTAATTAGGGCGAGGTGGGTGCCTACAAGCGAAAGCTTGGAACCTTCCCACGTCGTAACCTAGCCCCCGGATCCAACTCTGGTTCAAAGACTGTCTTTTCATCGAAAATGGAGTTTGTTTTGTTTTAAAATAAAAAACATTTTTATGGTTTCCTTATTCCTTAAAAATAAGGTGGCGACTCCTTTGTTTTGATTTCTAAACCCCCCCCTAATCACATCGCCCGGTGATGATGTGGACTCACACTACCAAAGCCCCGTCCGCGAGGCTGGTCCACACACGGACTAAAAATTTTTGGTTTAAAACGTCACTTTGAAATTTTGTAATGCATAAAACAATTGACAAAATTTCTTGTTTGATAGTTGAATAGTTTTGTTGGGCCTGGTTCCAAGTACCAGAATGATACCTAACAATTGTTTCTTTACTATCAATTTTTTGTAACAGGATTCCTCCAAATCCTATTCCTGAGGCGTCGGTTTGGATTATCTTGAAGGCTTTTGGGTCAGCTATGCTAAGACACTTTAATCTAGGAGCCTGCTGTTTAATTGTCTTGATCAGTTTAGTGTGCTCATCCGTCCAAGCTGGGGGATCTTTCCTAAGCCTCTTTCTAAGAGGAGCACAAAGTTGACTTAAGTTTGGGAAGAAGTCTGAAATATAATTCAAACATCCTAAAAATCTTTGTAGTTGAGTTCTATCTTTGATAATGTCAGGAAATTTGTTGACAAAATCAATTGACCTTTCTATAGGTAGAATAGTTCCATGGTGAATATTATACCCCAAAAATCTAATCTTTGTTTTGAAAAGTTCAATTTTCTTAGGAGATAAGACTAATCATTTATTCTTAATTATATGAAAGAATACATTAAGATGTTTCCAGTGTTGCTCTATAGAACTAGAGAATACTAGCACATCATCAATGTAAACAATTGTAAAATTGATATATGGTGTAAAAATATCGTTCATAATATTTTGGAATTCTGATGGAGCATTCTTAAGACCGAAGGGCATAACATTCCATTCAAAATGCCCAAAAGGAACTGTGAATGCAGTTTTATATTTATCCTCTTCATGAACTTGTATTTGCCAAAATCCTGATTTCAAATCAAATTTTGAAAATACTTTTGCATTTGATAGTCTTTGGATTAAATCCTGTTTGTAAGGCAAAGGATACCTGATCCATTGCAGTACATCATTTAAAGGTTTATAATTTATAACTAATCTAGGGACTCCTCTTTCTATTTCTGAAGCTTTTTGAACATAAAAAGCTGCACAGCTCCAAGGGGACTTACTTGGTCTGATAAGCTTTTTCTTGAGGAGGTCTTTAACTTCCTCAATACAATGTTTCAAAAGTTCTTCTTTCATTTGAATTGGCCTTGCCTTTGTAGGAATATCCTTTTCATTGAAATCTTTTACATAAGGTAGTTTAACAATATGTTTGTTTCTTTCCCAAAAAGCATTAGGATGATCAGAGCAGACCTCTGATTCTAATTTTTTCTGAAAAGTAACAATTTCTTGTTGAACTATCCTATGTTCTAATTGTTCTTCTATTTTTTTATGAGCAATTTCCTTTTTAAGAAAAAACAATTGGTTGGTTTTTCTTTCAATTACATTAAGTTCAGGAAGGATTGATAAAGTTTTTAAAAGATTTAAATCTTTTAATTGTGGAGGGCTAATAAATTGAAAAACAATTTGTTTCTCATTTATATTAGTATAGACTCCATGATTATCAACTTGGAAGGGTTGTATTAAGTTAAGAAATGGCGTTCCTAGGATTACATTTTGACCAATGTTTTTAACAAGAATGAAAGGTGTTTTAAGGCATACACCTCCATTACAAACATGTGCATTAGTAAGTTTGTAATTTATAAGAAGTTTACTACCATTTGCAGTATTTAATTTTTCTTTAGTAGTTTCAAAATATTTGATAGGAATTAATCCTTCTTGGATGCAGTTAAGATCTGCACCAGAGTCTATTAATGCTATGGTGTCAAGTTCAAATTCTTTATTAATTATAATGGTTAGCCTAACATGCCATTTTTGATAATTAACTCGAGTTATAAGATTAATATAAGGATCTTCCTGATCCTCAGGATCTGATTCTTCTAGCTCATCATCCGGTATTGGGGATGGAGCCTTTGATGAAGAAGCTTTATCCTGTAGCGCAAGTTTAGTGACTTTCAATTGTAAATCACTAATATCCTTATTACTGGTTTCTCTTAATTCCTTTAATTCTTTACGAATTTGAATTACTTCTTGCTGTAAATCACCTATAGTGACATTATTATCTTGTTTATTATTTTTAAATCTATCAAATATTTCTTTCAAATCGTAAGAAGTTTTACTGGTATGTTTATGTTCATGTTCAAGGTTTTTTCTTAATTTGGTGAGATAATTCTTCCTTTTTATAGGATCATCAATCTCATCAATTAATTCTATAAGAATATCTTGTCCTTTGGTAATTACGTTAATACATTTACAATTTTCTTTAATCCCTTCTTCAGAATCATCAGAATCATCAGGATTGTCTCCTTCTTCTTCTGAAGAATATATCTCATCAACTTGGAGACCTTCATCATCCTCTATATCAGAATAGAGTAAAATACTCTCAAGTTGTTGCTTAAGTTTATCAGACACACTTAATTCGTTTATCTTTTTCTTTACTGGACAATCCTTGGCAATGTGGCCCATTCTTCCACATTTATAGCAAGGTCCAGTTGGTGTATTAGAAGAAGATGATGGTTGTAACCATTTATTTACAAAGTTTTGACCAGGTTTCTTAGTCCTGGTGTTTCTTCTAAAAGGCTTTCTTGTAGAAGTAGATGTAGAGGTTGTAGTTGTGTTAGTTTTAGAATTTCTTTTCTTGGCTTTCTTCTCTTTCTTTTTAGCTTTCGTAGAAGGGGCTAAAGATTGAGAAGATATACCAAATTGTTCACAGAAAGATCCCAATTCTTTCTTTCCTTCTTTTCTATCTTTCTTTTCTTGTTGTCTAAGTTTGTAATCAGTACATCTAGCAATTCCTTCTGCTTGGATAGTACTGATTAAATCTCCATATGTGAGATCATCATATGGGATTGTTCCATTATTCTGTTCTCTTAGTTTAGTTCTAACTTTGTCTCCGAAATGAGTTGGAAGACCAGCAAGAAACTTTTCTTTCCAAAACATTTGGCTACAATCTTCTCTCATCATAACTTTAGTGAGGAAGATATCTTTATACCACCTAAAATCTTCAAGTTTGGGACATTTTAAGTTAGTTAATAGATCAGAATCTTTATCTTTAAGTTTGGATGGATCACCAATAAAATGTTTAGTTATGGCGAAGATTAAGGTTACAACTGCATCCTGAATATCTTCTCCATCTTCATTTTTAATGGCAATTCCTAGCCTATCAGTTTTAATAGCATTTAAGATTGTGTCTCTTTTGGCTTGAGTGAGATAATGATCCCACCAGCTTTTCAATTGACCAGTAAATCCTGATACTAAGGCCTGAGCAATAGTATGATCAGTAGTGTCTGGATTTTTGGTCTTATAAGCTGTACAAACCATTGTCATTTCTTGAAGTGTATTTATAATGTGATACTCAGTTTTATTATCTATGTTCCATTCATAGATAATTCCTCCTTGATATGCGGCCTAGTGGAAAGATCCTCTTTCTTCCATAGCCATATCAGGAAAGGTAATTCTAGGATAGAAACTTCTTAAAGGTTGTGCATTATTATAAATTTTATTGACTTCTAGTTGATTCTCCTCTGGAAGAAATCCTTCCTGATCAGAATCAGTTTCTCCATCTACTCTATCTAAAACCGCAACAGTTTTAGAGGTAGTTGGTCTAGAAGCCTGGGCAGGAGTATCGGGAACTACTGTAGTCCCAATTGTTTCCTCAATCCCTTTAAGTTTTCTATCTATTAATTCAAAGATGTCTCTTGATAATTCCTTATTATGTTTTTTAGGAATTTCATGAGGTCTGAACAGAGGAGTTTCATCTGCCTTTTTAGGAAGATGATTATTTTTCTGGACAAGATTCTCAACTCGAGACAGTTGATCTCCTATAGTTTCAAGATACTGATTGGTAAAATTAATTTGTTCACATATTTTATTATTATCTTTCTTATAAGGGGAAGCTACAACAGTAGATCCTCTTACAGGAATCTCAAATTGTTCCATGGGAGGATGAATAGACTCCCTAGTGGTATTTGGAGATACTTGCCAAGATTTAGTAGTTTTAGTTAGAACATTTAATTCCTTTTTGCTTTCATAAATCTCAAGCCACTTAAAGAAGCTTATTTGAAATTTATGAACATTCATATAGTTATAATAAAGATCTCTTAAAAGTTCAGTTTCATCTTTGTTATATTTCTTGAAATAAGTTTTTCTAAGTTCTTTATTCTCTTTACTCATAAAATCCTCATTTAGAAGAGTTTTATTAATTTTAAAATCTTTTTCTATGACATAAAGTTGTGGATCCTGAACTTGTGAATATGTTGGTGACATATTTTCACTTTCAGTTTCCTCATTTTTATCTTCTGACGGAGTGGTAGTATAATAAGGTTGAGGAATATCTGAATTCCGTACTCCAGATAGATCTGGAATTCTTTGTTCAAATATTCTAACCGGGATAGAAGATGTAGAGGATCTAGCATCTTCTAGCGGAACCTTAATATCAGTGGGTGGAAGCCTAAAAGAATTTCTTCTTCGATTGAAGCTAATTCCTACACTTCCATCACTATATTCTACCATTCTTCTTATCCTAGATGTTGCATTATCAGGTTGTTTGGGTGGAGGAAGTACTTTGTTGAGATTCCATTCATCTGGAAAGGTTAGCTCATGCCAGAGTATCTTCTTAGGAGTTATAAGCTCACCATGTTTTCTAACATTAGTTTGTAGGAGAAGAGTTTCTCCATGCTTAGACAAAGTTTTAGCCTTATGATCTAAAAAAGTTGTAAAAACTTTATACCTAATTCTAGAAAGAATTATGATAGGATGTGTTCCAGCCATAGTTTCAGAGTTATGAACTTGTAAGTTTAAGGTAAGAGTATGCAAAATGTTTGCATCTCTAAGACTTACATTGAAGTTAGGAAAACAGTTGAAATAAACAGAACCATCATGGAGGCCTGCTTCAATTCCTCCTAACATAGATTTTTCAAAGTTTAACAGCCTACAATCCCTTAAGGCCATGAGAACGGTCATATTTAGACCTTCTCTGAGTAAGGGTTTTACAGCTATCTGGACCAGTCCTATGTGTAGGAAGTTAAAGTTTTCTTGTCTATATCGAGTGATAGACTCTTCATCGAACAGTTGAATAGTTTCAAACTCATTGTTAAGTTCAAAGGATTTCTCCTGAGTTTGGATATTTAGATCAGAAAAGAACTCGAAAGTTCCCCGATGATAAATATCTTTAACAGGAACTTTAGAAATTTTCCAGTTATTAAAGTTTACATTATCCATATTAAAATTTGACTCTTGTTTATTTACTGTTTCAGTTTCTTTTCCCTTTCGGGATGACGATGATGCCATCGACAGAGTTCGTGAGAGAAAACTCATGTCTTGTCTGTTTCCCTAGGATTGCCTCAATCGGCGATTCTATCCTAAGTCCTCTAGTTCAACCTAGGGTTTGCCTCGCAGCGGGTCTTACTCACACTCTGCTGCCCGTCTTACACTAATACAGACGAGGTTTACTGTAGAGTTCTACAGACTAACCCATATATATATATATATATATATATCACTCTAGTTTCTCAGATATTTAGTAACATAAAAGAAAACCATGAACAGTTCAAGACTGGTTTAATTTTGAGGCACATCCATTTATTCTATATTAGTTTAATTCCAAATGCAGGGGATACATATAGCTGTTCAACTAGTTTTATAAGCAGGATACATATTTATACAATACATTAAACACATGTGAGAAAATAACCAAATGGAAATGAAAAACACTACAGGATTTCAAATAAGCCTTCCAGAATACACAGAGAAACTCTTATATTGACGAAATACTCAAATTTTGACTATTAAAATTATAAAAACTATTACAAGAGTAATAAAATAAAGCTGTATACTAAAAATTATAAATTACAACAGCAACAATAATAAACCCTAAATATAAAGGGAAAGCCCTAAATAGACACCTACCATATACACTTGCCGAACCTCCATAAGGACACAAGAAAGAGAGAGAGAGAGAGAAAGAGAGAGAAAACCCTAAATATAAAGGGAAAAAATGAACATTAAAAGAGAAAACCAAACTCACCTGATGGCCGATTGCTGTTGCGGAAGGGAGTAGGTGGATCGACGACGATGAACCCTTCCCGCCGTTCAGATGGCCGGAGAATGGAGTGATGAGCACTTTCCGCCGTTCAGATGGATATGAACCCTCCGTTCGGATGGTGAATGGAGTGACAGCTTGCCGATCGGTGAACCTTTCCCGCATGTGAATGGAGTGATGAGAGGGTAGCAGGCAACGATCGATGAATAAAAAACCAAAATGGCCAGAGAATGGAGTGATAAGCTCTTCCCGCGTTTGAGAGAGGGAAGCAGGAGATAGAGAGGGAAGAGAGAGAGCGGGAAAAAGAAAGAGGGAAGTCTTCCCGCGTGAGGCTGGAATGCGTTGGGACGATTCTTTTTCTTTATGTATATTAGGGACGGTTTTCAGCCAAATTTTCGTCCCAAATAATTTTTAATTTATTAAAATAATACTTTGTAATTTTTGGGACGGTTTAGATGATAGCCATTAGAAGGGGTTTTTGTAACAGCCATTTCCGTCCCTATTTGGGGACAAATTTCAATCCGCCCCAAAATTAGTCTCAATTGCCCACTTTTTTTGTAGTGGGGCGCGGGAAAAAGGAAAGAAAAAGAGGGAAGCAAAAGACTAGGGTTTAACTAGGTATTTAAAATCTTAGTCTTTTCTTATCATTTAACTAGGTATTTAAAAAACCCTAGTTTTTTCATCCCTTTTAACTAGGGTTTTATAATACACTAGTCTTTTGTTACCAACAAAAGACTAGTGTGTTATAAAACCCTAGTTAAAATATCAGAAAAGACTAGGGTCCTAAGAATTGTAGTCTTTTCCTATTTTTCAACTAGATTTTAAAAAAACCCTAGTCGTTTCATACCTTTTAACTAAGGTTTTAAAAAACACTAGTCTTTTGTCTAACAAAATGGTAGTCGTAGCCCATTATTCTTGTAGTGTAGTATATATATATAGCTTTAAAAGGTATTGCCAAAAAAAAAAAACCGAAAATGGGTTGATCAGTCGCAAGAAGAATTTGACTACAAAGAGATAGTCATACTTTTCTACTATTTTTATAGAGATGGTACTGTAATATGACATCAATTTGGTCACATTCTTGTTTTTTGTCATATTTAAGCATTGATTGCAGTAGAAATGATCATATAAGGACGTCCAAATATTTTAAAATGTTACGTTTGCCCATGCATCTTTATTGGGATACCTGAAATAGGTATTTTGAAAACCGACAACTGAATCAAGGAAGTGAACATACATTTTGAAATATATCAGAATATCCTTATAAGATTGATTGTAGTAATTTTACCTTCTTGAATTTATATTCAACATTATTATACAATTATATCTATTATATTGCTCTGTTTCTCACTGCCTCTCTCTCTCTCTAAATTGTTGGGTACATACAGTTGTTGATGCCTGCAATTTCTATTTGTTGTGATGAAATGATCGAAAAATGGGAGAAATTAGTGGGCTTGGAGGGGTCGAACGAAATGGATGCATTTCATGAGTTCGAATGCTTAACAGCAGATGTTATCTCTCGAGCAGCATTTGGGAGTAGCTTTGAGGAAAGTAAGCGCATATTCAAACTTCAGAAGGAACAAGGGTTGCTATTCAGCGAAAACTATTACATGGCCATCTTTCCATTGCTAAGGTACATTTTATTTCATTCACAACAATAAGAATGCATTCAAGAGACTTACTTTAATAAGAATGCATTCCATCACCATCATCGATCACTTGAATGCATAAATTAATGCAGGTTTTTTCCCATGAAAATGAAAGCCAAGATGAGGGAGAATTACAAAGAGGTTCGAGTTCTGTTGAAAGGTACAATTGAAAAACGAATGGAGGCTATAAAAATGGGAAAGAAGGTTATAAAAGATGATTTACTTGGAATATTACTAGAATCCAGCCTTAATAATGAGAACAAGGGCTCAAAGGACAGTGGACTCACAGCTGAAGATGCGATCCAAGAGTACAGGCAATTCTACTTTGCTGGCCAAGAAACAGTTGCAAATTTGTTAACTTGGACAATGGTTATGCTGTGTATGTACCCGGATTGGCAAGACCAAGCAAGGGCTGAGGTGCTGAATCTTCTTGGTAAAAGGAAACCCACCTTCGATGAATTGACCCAGCTCAAGACTGTAAGTTTTTTTTTTTTTGGTTGTGCGTGTATTTGGTGCATGGATTAATATTAATATTCATCTCGTAGTCATGCACTATCTAAATGATATTACCAGGGCCAATTCTGAGATTTCAGAGTCCCTAAGTGACTCCTAAAATGAGGCCCGGCCTATTATGTACTGACAACAAAAAAATTGCCCATAAAATTTAATTTAGTACTATTTTTCTTTTGTTTGCTAATATTTCATACAAAATTTGGTGGCATATATCATTACTACAATCATATACTAAAAGAAAAAAACATTAACAATAATTAAGTTTTTTTTCGTCTTCTTCTTTTTCATCTTCTTGATTTTGGGTTGTTTGATTGCTTAGAAAATGTGGGACTTATAATTGATATTGAATTATTTGGTTGCCAATAAAATAGGGATCATTGGGTCCCAATTTTCTAGAAAAAATTTGGGAGCCCAAAGCGACCAGTTGCTTGGGGCTAGCCCTGATGATAACCCTAGGTTGTTGAACCAGTGTAATAAGTAGCCTATAATGACTAGGGGCTTGGGCCAACAGTCCTTTAGTCTAGGATTCGAGTCTATCTCATATCGCCTATATAAATGATTGCTATAGCTTCATATATCTGTTCAGACTCTCCACCTAATAGCTTAAGCTTTTAAGTTAGACACTTAACAGTTTGTGACAAACTAAAGTTTAATTTCCATTTTATAGGTAACCAAGATTCTACAAGAGGTTCTAAGGCTATACCCGCCGACATCTCTCGTTCGAAAGATCTACAAAAATACTAAATTAGGAGAATATTTGTTGCCTGCTGGGACTCAAATCATTATTCCATTACAACTTCTTCATCGCGATCCTGAATTATGGGGAAAAGATGTGTTGGAGTTCAATCCAAGAAGATTTGCAGAAGGGATTTCGAAGGCCACTAAAAATGAAGAAATCTCTTATTTTCCATTTGGAGGAGGCCCAAGAATTTGCATTGGGCAGAACTTTGCTATGGTAGAAAGTAGGTTGGCATTAGCAATGATCCTACAACGTTTCTCCTTTGAGATCTCACCTTCTTATACTCATGCTCCTTGCATTTCAGTAACTCTACAGCCAAAGTATGGTGCTCAAATCATCTTGCACAAGCTGTGAATTGGGGCAATTGCCATCTTAATTCGTTAAGAATGAGCTGCTGCTTCTTTTTCTTCTTCTTTTTTTTTTTTTTTCACCAAACAATATATATGAGTAGGTTAGTGTTAATCCATAATTTAAACGGGCCAATCGATAGCTAGTAAAATGATTTTAATTAAATTATTTAATTCTAGCCAATGATAAATTGGCTAGAATAATATTAGTTTTCAAGGAGTTTGAAGCCAATCAGGAATGCTGGTTCTAAGGAGTTTGTTGGCATCCAAACTCTTCACTCTTGGAAGATAATTATTAAGCCAAAGAAGTGGTCTTATCTAGATGAGAATAGATAGTAGTTGAAGAAGATCCAGCTTGAAGATAAAGATGAAGCCCGAAGATGAAAATGATCCAATAAATAGCTGATGCCGATTAGGAGACTACCACTTAAAAGTCTATAAATAAAGGCTTGACGACCAATCGAATCTCTCTCACTCTCAACACACATCAACTCAACAGATGAATTAGAGAGCATCCATCTCTTTTATCCTAATTCAATTGGGGTATGAGAGATTTCTATGGTTTTTGAGATGCTGCTTGGTCGCATGAGACTCCGCATCGAAAGCACCTTGATTTGAAGTACTTGTGGTTCGAGAGTTAGTTTGAAATTGTTTTATGACGAAAGTAATAGTACGTTTTGTTCCAAAGGCTCGAAGGTAGTTCGAGCCGTAACTTTGGTGGTTAGTAATTAATAGAGTTTCGTTTACTTTTTACTTTAATCTCTACATTTTTCTTTTTTTTTTCGACATTCTATTTTAATTTTTATGTTTAAAGTTTGCTTATAAGTTGTTAGGATTAATTCGCTTGGCATGTCTCCTTAAAATTTCCTCTTAATTGGGGCGTTCGAACCCCATCACTTGATCTTAACCGAAAGCAGTGATTCGAACTACCTTGCAGTGGTTTGAACTCCTAAAATTTTTAAGTGAATCAACAGTTAGTAATTAGTGTTAATGGGGAAGGGGGAGTAATAAATGAATCAATTTTCATACATGTGGAATAGAACCCAGAACTTCATTTCATAGAGGGGGAGACTGAGTCAAAACTCATGTAGAATGAGCTTCCTCATACGTACAAGCACTTTTATTATAAAAGATATTAATATGAGAATGCATGTTGTTAAAAGCATTAATTATAATAATGATAATTGCTTTAACATTATTTTTATGACATTTGAATTACTCCTGGTTTGACACTTTAGAGAGAGAGAGATAGTGATAGAGAATAATAATAATAATAATTTTATTTTTTCAATGAAAACATAAGAGCATCTCCAATGCAAAAACCAAATTTGGCACCCCAAAAGCACTAGTTGATGCCAAATTCTAAGCCTATTTGGCATTAGCTGATGTCAAATTTGGCTTTATGGCATCAAGCAATGCCAAATTTGTTCAACTAGTGCTTTTGGGGTGCCAAATTTAGCTTTTGCATTTGAGATGCTCTAAGCTAATGGATAAGAATTTTATGTCAAGTTGATGCTAAATTGCTTCAATCATTTCAACGAAACTGCCAAGAAAAATTAATTTCCAGAAAGATGCTTGCATCTGTCTGGTATGCAGCTGATCAGCCTGTGACATGGACATGTATTTGCCACTCAGACCGTGGGACATGCTAGGAGTGACAAGGAGACGAATTGATCAGCCTGTGACATGGACATGTGTTTGCCACTCAGACCCGTGGGACATGCTGGGATTGACAAGGAGACGAATTAAGAATCCGGGCAGCCGGGCAGGCAATATAGACATGCTAGGAGTGACAAGGAGACGAATTAAGAAGGGTGAATAAATCCGGAATATTTTGGATTTTTATGTACTTAGATTGCTTGAAAAGCGAAAATTGTGGCACATCTTCTAAAGTGAGGTAGTGTGGATCTTTGCTTGAATTTTTCAGTATTTGAGTTTGCTTGAATATACCTAGATTGTGACGACACGTATATAATTTAAAATAAGAGCTAGATGAATGATATATTTGGATGATCGATCTGTCATGATCTAAGTAAATCTAAGTATAGAAAAACTCAAGGAGATGATTCAAAGTTAAGATTAATAATAAATTTAAATAATGTATCATAATCATAGTACCCAAATAAATCGAAACATGTACAGAAAAATCCAAATAGAAAATCCAAACACTAAGTCGAATGCCCAAAGAATATATAATAGCTGGATGTGCATGATTGGTCCCCTTGAGTAAAGCCTTGACATTAATTATTGGCACCTTCTAAGCAACTATTACCTCCCCCAATCAAACCTAGCTTGATGTCCAGCACTTTGTTTTTACATACGTAGACTGGGTGCATGTTCCTCTAGTAAATATAAATAAATATAGACCATATTTGAACACTGAAAACTTCACTCAAAATTAGATTAAAACTCCAAAAAATGTGGAAGAATTTCAATTTCTTCTGCTTTTTCTTATGTTTGTGTCATTGATTTTGTGGTGTCTCTACTCAATCTGGTGGAAACCAAAGATGATAGAGAGGATCCTGAAAAGGGAAGGGATCCATGGCTCTCCCTACAAGTTATTGTATGGGAACCTCAAGGATATGTCAAGCATGGCCAAAGAAGCAGCTTCAAAACCCACCAAGTTCTCTCACGACATTATGCCACGTGTCAACCCTCTGCTTTGGAGCACCATGCTGAAGCATGGTAAGTAAAGGCTCTTCTTTCAAACTTTTTTGAGGACTACTCACCCTCTTTCTTGATCATTGGTTTAGTGATACATATCTCTCTTCCCGCCCTTTTTTGCCGCTGTGCAATAGGTTGGATGAAATTAATTGGTTAAATAATTAATAATGGGTTTTGTGTCACCTAAAAATCAAAATGAAAGGGCGCGCAGAAAAAAGAAAATGAACTTCTTTTCTCTTTCGGAATTTTACCTCTCTCATACTTCCCATTTGAGAGGATGAGATTTCCATGGTCTAGAAGAATAGGATTATTTAATCAAAATTAAGATCAAGATATGCCATGTGATGGATTACACTCTTTGGATTAACAAAATAAACTTAATCTAATCAGACAAGCTTTAGTTAGTCAATTTTAAACAAGCTTTTTTGGCTGTACAAATTTTTTTTTTTATGAAGTATGATAATCAGTAGATCGAGGAGCTAACATCCTGAAGCCAGATCACTGTGAAAGTGTGAATTTTTTTTTTTTTCTTTTTATGGGGGAAATTCAAAATTGACGGTCTAGTCTAACACATACCTTCCCTTACTGTTTTTCTCACAAGAACTGAAATTCACACTCATAAATATATATATATATATATATATATATGATCTTATCAGCACATGCTGACTTTCGCAAAAGTCAGTATGAAGCTCAAAGGTAATTGTGGGATGCATATTTTGAAAAATTAACAATTGGATTAAATAATATGCATATGTACGTTAGGCATGCCAAAAATCACAGTGATCCAACGGTCGATTTCTCAGATATGTCATTGAGAAAAACTATAACAGTTTTCAGTCATCAGAATTTTTCACACTTTATATTTTTAATGCCTACATCATATCACTGTGATTTTTGGCAAACGTGACATCTATAACAAGGGTATCTGATCCAACAATCCGTTTTTCAAAATATGCAACCCACAATTCCCTATGAGCTTCATGCTGACTTTCGAAAAGTCAGCATATACTTACTAGACCAGGACTCATATATATGTGGTGTTTGAATTTTCTTCAAGCTACATACTCCCTGTTTCTTTTATCACTAAAACACTAAATATTGGTAGGGATATATGTCAATTTTGCGGGTTCATCCGGGTACCCGCCCCGCCCCTCCCCGCCCCTATTGGGAAGGGTTTGGGGTCATCCTAATAGGGTTAGGGGCGGGTTTGGGATTTTTTTTGAAAACCCTATAAGGTTTGGGACGGGTTTGGGATGAGGGCTTAAAAACCCGCCCCGCCCCGATTATATATGTTTATGTATTTTTATTGTATTTATTTTATAGGTATTTTACAATTAAGTTTCTCCTTAATAAAATGAAATTTCAATCATGCCCCTTAAGGGGTTTAATTTATTTTACTATTAGAAGTAACAATTATCTTTAATGTTCATCGATGTATTTTATAATTTGTTTAGGTGTTGAGAAAATTGAGAAAAGTAGAAAGAAAATAGTAAATGGGACGGGACGGTAATGGGATGAGATCTTCTAATTGGGACGGGAATGAGATTTCAAATCTTGACCCGTTACGGGTTTGGGACGGGAATGGGATGAGGTTTTTTCAAATGGGACGGAGTTGGGAAAGGGGTGACCCGTCCCAAACCCGCCCCGTTGACATCCCTAAATATTGGACATGAATTTGAACTTGATGCAGGTAAGGTGTTTGTCATTTGGTTCGGACCAATTCCTCAAGTTATAGTTATGGAACCAGAACTAATCAAGGAAATCGTGAATGATAAGTATGGTGACTTTGAAAAGCCAAGAGTAAATGCCTTCACAAAGCTCTTCACCAATGGTACGGTCTTGCAAATATTGATGGTCAAATATGGGCCAAACACAGGAAGATTATCAACCCGGTTTTCCATATGGAGAAATTGAAGGTTGTCCCTTTGTTATGGGTTTTGCTAGACTTTTGCAAAAATTTACTGTAAATGCTAAGCTTTAGTTCTAAAAGTTATCCCCAAACATTGGTATGATGTAGTCATGAATTTCCGGTATAAATACACTGAATTAATAATAACCTGTCAAGGTATAGTATGTAGTTCAGGCCGTCGAGGATTACGCTTCTTTCTCTTGAAGCAGAGGTTTCGGGATCAAACCTTAGCACTCTGAATCTTTGATTATCCGATGAACGGAATTTATAAGTTATATCATCTATAATTCGGAGTAGGTTCACAATAATACCCTAGAGAGTCTTAATTCCCTGTCAGATATAAGCATATATAGGTTTGCATTAATCCTGTCCTAACATGCTTTTATGTTCAAGTATATTATCATACAATTATATATATAACAATTGCTTCATTTGTCACTGTCTCTCTCTGAATTGTTGGGTACAGGGGATGATGCCTGCATTTTGTATTTATTGTGATGATATGATTGAAAAATGGGAGAAATTGGTGGGGTTGGAGGGATGGTACGAATTGGATGTATTTCAAGAGTTTGACAACTTAGCAGCAGATGTTATCTCTCATGCAGCATCTGGCAGCAGCTTTGAGCAAGGAAGGACCATATTTGAACTTCAGAAGGAACAGGGATTATTATTTAGAAATCCTATTACATGGCAACTTATCCATGGCTAAGGTACATTTAATTACTTCATTCACACCAACAAGAATGCATTCAAGATAGTTTATGACAATCAAAGAAAAAAAATTCATGTGGGGTTCAATTTATCTTCGTATTAAATTGAGTAGTGTAAAATAATTTGACTAGCTTCAATTACTGCTAGAGTAAGCAAAAGGCTGATAGGTAATTCTGAGATATGTATTTTGAACAATTGACTATTGGATTAAATATTATTCTTATGCATGTCATGCATACCAAAAATCACAATGTCACAATGATCAAACGATCAATTTCTCAGAAATGTCACTATGAAAAATTTTGACAGTTTTCAACCATCATAATTTTACATGGTCTGTATAATGCATAAATTCAATGGATGCAGATTTTTGCCCAAAAGAACAAACGCTAGGATGAGAGAAATTTACAAAGAAGTGAGAGTTCTGATGGAAGATATAATAAAAAAAACGAAAAGAGGAGATTAAGAAGGGAAATAATGATACAGATGATCTACTTGGATTATTACTAGAATCCAATCGTATTCAACTTCAAGAGAACAAGGGCTCAAAGGAAAGTGCATTGACAACTGAAGATGTGATCGAAGAGTGCAAGCTTTTCTACTTTGCAGGCCAAGAAACAGTTGCAAATTTGTTAACTTGGACAATGGTTTTATTGAGTGTGCACTCAGAATGGCAAGAGGAAGCAAGGGAAGACGTTGTGAAGCTTGTTGGTAAAAGGAGGCCAAGCTTCGATGAATTGACCCAACTCAAGACTTTAAGTTTTTTTTTTTTTTTTTCTTGGTACAAGGTGGATTATAAATGTTTAATTTGGATTATAAAACCTTCATTTAAATAGAAAACACATTAAGAAAATATACTAGTTCTTCTACAATTTCCCCCCTCCCAATAGAAGTTACCCATTTTTCCAAATTTCCAATATTAACAAATGGGCATCAATGCACTTTCATGTACTTGTATGAAATCTCTCCTCTAAAGCCGAGAATATATGCCTCTAGGCTACAAGGCCATTGGCATATATATACTAGTACTTCTTTTGCAAGGGGTATACTTTATAATTTTAAAATTTTTTGCTTTAATATTTCTAATTAGAATTCCTAGGTCTGCCCCTAGTCCCCTACATGTACCTTTTATACTTCTAATCAGGTTGCATTTATTTATTTTCCTGTAATAACCCTTCAGTTAATTTCCATGTTACAGTTAACAATGATTCTGCAAGAGGTTCTAAGATTATACCCACCAACATCGCTCATTCGAAAGATTTACAGAAGAACTAAACTAGGAGAATATTCACTGCCAGCTGGGGTTCAAATCGTAATTCCACTAGATCTTCTTCATCGCGATCGTGAATTATGGGGTGAAGATGTGTTGGAGTTCAATCCAAGAAGATTTGCAGAAGGAGTTTCAAAGGCATATTCAACAAAGGATCAAATCTCTTATTTTCCATTTGGAGGGGGACAGAGAATTTGCATTGGACAGAATTTTGCCATGGCAGAAATTAGGTTGGCATTAGCAATGATATTACAACGTTTTTCATTTGAGATCTCACCTTCTTATGCTCATGCTCCTAGGGTTTCAATAACTCTACAACCATCGTATGGGGCTCAAGTCATCTTGCGTAAGCTGTGAATTAGAGTAATGCTATACACTGCTAAAAAGTATTGATGCACAGATGAAATTGTGTTAGTTTTGGAAATTCACCAATGGGTAGTTTTGAAAATTCACTGCATTTTCTTCTTTGTATCGATATTTCATAGTAATGCATAGTATTTTTCCAGTGGATTATTATTGTCACCTTCATCACTAATGGTGTTTAGTTATGTAAACAGCCTAAGATTGGTAGTGGAAGATACATACATAAGAATAAAGTTGGACTTTTGAGTATTATTTATTATAATGTGAGATATATCTCATTCCAATTTTTAAGATTAGTTTGGTGTGATTTGTTAAGATTTTAGAATATTTTCTTGAAAAAATTATCCGAAAGATAGATGATTAGTTCACCAGATTAATTTGTTTACCCGTTAATGTTGTAATGACAAATTTTCACTATTAGCTAGACTTTATTTGGTACACTAGAAAAGAGAGTGTGAATATAATCACCATCCGTAGAAATGCAATTTTCATTCCTTGTGTTAGAATAAAAAAACATTTTACAGCAATAAACCTAAGTTATTCAAATATTCCGTTAATGAACCCGATTCAAAAATATTTATGTTAGTACAATGTTATACATGACAACTTATTTAGTACAATGTAATTAGTGTGTCGGTGTAAATATTTTTGGATTAGATTTATTCACGTAATATTTGAATTACCTAGATTTACTGTCCTAAAATGTCCTTTAAATTTATTTTACACATGACATATCACTACTTATTTATTCATATTTACTTATTTATTCATATTTTTAATAATATGACTGGCATACCACGTGCATCATTTATAATAATAATTTAGTGCTACAATGTCACCAATGGTTGCAGTGGCCTTATGGTCATGTACTGCTAACCCTGGTCCCTTAACCAGGGTTCAAGCTACGGTACCCCTCTTCAAAATCTCTCTAAAGAGGTATTTTAAAATACCTCACTTTTGCAGCCTAATATTCTATAGCTAATTTTCTTTATAAGCTGGGAGTTTATTACAAACTTTATTTGTATTTTACCTAAAGTTCCATTAGGTGATCTATATAAATAGATTTTAAAAAATTGATCATTAGTAAGGACAAAGCTAGTGTATAGTGGGTGGGTTGGGGGGAGGGGGGGAGCTGCCCCTTTTTGAATTTTTTTGAATTTTTTTAAATGAAAATTATACTTTATAGCTCTTTGAAATTTTGAATTTCAATTTTATTTTTACCCCTTGTATTTTACTTTTCTATCCCTTTCTACAAGATGGTAAAGAATCGATTGCGTCACAACATGAGAGATTAATTGATGATTGATACCTTAGTTGTGTTTATTGAAAGTCGACTCATATTTGCTAGCGGTGACATGAAGCCATTATACAATTATCTCAAAAAATGAAACCTTGTCGAGGACGATTATGAATGTATTGAATTAAAATATAGTTTATTAAATATCAATAGATTATTAATTTTTGCAACTTTTCTATCTCCAACTAACATGAAAACGGAAATTTTATAACAAAAATATTTTCAATTTTTTGAATTAAGATAAATTACTAACAATCAACTAAAGTTTGTTTGTCTTGAATTAAATTCCTGGTTTTGTTCCGGACCGTTAGATTAGATACCCTTTTATGCATAAGGTGACCCATATAACATCAATTGTAAAATAAATTTTGAAAAACCGGCCGTTGGATTGGATACCCTTATTATGCATATTATGTATGCCAAAAATAACACGGATTTAACAGCATGTTGATTTCAAAAAAAAAAAAAAAAATGATGACATTTTGAAGAATAAAAAAACTGTCACAGTATTTCACAGTAATATTTTTTAGAAACTGACTGTTGGATTACTGTGATTTGTGGTATGCATGATATGCATAAAAAAGATATCTTATTCGTTTATCGGTTTTTCCAAAATATGTTTTGCAACTGATAAGTGATACCTTACTTTCCATAGACAATTCTACACAGTATGCATGTCCACATGATCACGACTATATGTAACGTGTGAGAACATATCACACGAACGCGCTTTCATGTCACGAATGATTGTGATCGTGCAAATTAATTACCACACTATTTACCTCATCGAATCTTAATTAATTATATACCTTCGAAGAAATAGAAAACTATGATGGAATTAATGGAGGAAAAAAAAAAAAAAAGAGGGTCGGTGGAAGTGATTATTGGTTACAGCATGCCTCATATTGCCCTCCTCCTCATTTTCACTATTCCATCCCCAACATCATCACTACTCCTACAGTCATATGTTTCTCCTTTTTTCTTTGGTTTTGATTACAGTAGGTTGGTGTAGTGGGCCTCCATATCCATAAAGACACCACCAAAAGGTCCAAAACCCTTTAACCTTTCCTGTCCTTAATTCATCAAACCCTAAACCCACACTTCTTTCACCCTCAAAATAAAGATGGTACTTAAATTTTCTGGGAGACTTGAATCCAAATATTGATTGTCACCACTGCTAGCATAGCATGCATTTTCTCACCAAAACTTTATGAAGTGGTTCACCATTATTTGCACCCAGAAATTCAAGGGACTGTTAATGGGTGCTTTGTAACTCATATATGCCTTGTGGCACTATTTAATTAAATTCAACAATTGTTAAGAATGGACCGCATATAAATTTCATGATTTTAGGTTAAAATCATTGCTATATATATATATATATATATACTGAAATGTTCCTATAAGTACATGCTGACTTTCACAAAAGTTAGCATGAATCTCATAGGTAATTATGTCATGCATATTTTGAAAACTGACCGTTGGATTAGATACTATGCATATGTATGTCACGCGTGTCAAAAGTTACAGTGATCCAACGGTTGCTTTCTCAGATATGTCATTGAGAAAAATTGACAATTTTTAGCAATCAAAATTTTTCAGTCTGTATTTTGAGATGCCAACATCGGATCACTATGATTTTTGGCAAACATGACATTTATAATAAGAGTATCTAATCTAACGGTCGGTTTTTCAAAATATGCATCCCACAGTTACCTGTGAGCTTCATGTTGACTTTTACGAAAGTCGGCATATGATTACTAGATCGGGACTATTTATATATATATAAAGTTTGGATGTGGTGCGCGCAACGCGCGTGCATGCGGTTGTTCAGGGTCGTGCGTGCATTGCACACAAATGCACGTGCCGATACGTGTGCATCATGCATGGCCAAGATGCGTGTTGACGCGCAACAAATCTATGCTATATATATATATATATATAAGTCATGTCCACATGAAGGTTATAGATTATTGTAGCATGCATATTTTGGAAAACTGACTGTTGGATTAGTTATTGTACTCATGGATGTCGTGCACGCTAAAAATCATGGTGATCCAATGTCAAAATTTCAAAATATAGTTACCAAAAACTATAACCACTCAAAATTATCATAGTTTTTCTAGTGACATTTCTAAAAAATGACAGTTGGATTGCTGTGATTTTTAGTATATATGACATGTATGAGTGAAGTATCTAATCCAACTGTCAATTTTTAAAAATATGCATCAAACAATAATCTATGAGCTTCATGTAGACATAAGCTTATATCAGCCAAGGACGAAGCTACATTGGCTTGAGGGGTGGCCATTGCCCCCCCCTCATATTTTCATTTTTTTTTTTTTACCTTATAAATTTTAAGAAATTTAATTTCTACCCCCTTGAAATTTTTGGAGCTTCATTTATGCCCCCAAGATATTTTGAGTCACTTTTTTTATCTTGAAAATTTTCAAAAATTTGATTTATGTCCCCGTCAATTTTTATTTTTTTACCTCATTAGTTTGCTTACATACCGCTATTCCATTCCCTATACCTTATTCCGTATTCTGACACTCAAACTATTTCATATTTGGCTATGTCCCTCCACCCACGCACTATAACAAGAGAAAAGTAGAAAATCATTCTTTTGGGAATGAGAAAAGTCAAAAAAGTTGGATTTATTAAACCAAAAGTCTTTAAACTTCTTGACAAAACCAATTCTTTTTTATTTTTTAAAGAACAAAAGAAAAGCAAAACATATTTCTAAAATCTAAAATGATAGCTTGGTTGTTGAATGAGTTTGGCTTTTCATTGTAATTTAGTCCAATTTAATATTTGATGTTATTGAATTAGTGTTGAATTCATGAATGATAGCTTGGTTGTATATATTGAGAGAGGGGTATTTGATGGCATTGATAATGAAGTCATCATACAATGCTTTCAAAAAATGGGTTCCCGTCGAGGACAATTATAAATGTATTGAATTGAAATATAGATTATCAAAATATCAGTGAATTATAATTATTTTATAATTTTTTTCTACCTGAGACTAACACAATTAAAAAATATGAATAAAATTGTTTTCAATTGGGATAAATAATTAAAATCAATTAAAGTTCGCCCCCCTCAACCAAAATCCTGGCTCCGTCCCTGATATCAGCATAAGTGGACTAGATCATTACTATATATATATATGGATTAGAATTAAGGAATTCTAATTGATATAAATTTTTATACAAGTTTTAATAATTAATTTTTGTGAGAGTTGTATTTTACAGAATTCATTGTTAAATTAAATTTACTTTTTAATGAACCTTTTATTTCCTAATTTAGCAACAATTTTATAGATCGTGTGAATATAAATGATAGATGATACGACAAACGTTGTGATTAACAGAAAAATTAAAATTAATATATATATATATATATAAGAAACAATATATGATTATTTGAAATGAAAGTTAGAAAGTCAAAAAGACAAAGACCAAGACCTTAAGCGAAAAACAAAAGTCAAGTCCGTCAATCACGGGGAAGCTAGAAAATCTAATCGCCATGGTTGAACACTTGATTCTCTTACCACTTTCATATATTGTTTGGTTTGGTTTGGTTTAATTTATTAAATTGCAGCATTGCATATTATCATGACCCCACCTATCTTCCTCTTCCACCCATTTTCCAACCAATAAATCTTGACCCTTCAATTGGTAGGTCCATTTAGCTAGTGCCGGTCCCGTAATTCACTAAACTGATATTGACATCTCTCTCTCTCTCTCTCTATATATATATATATATATACCACAGCTGTCAAAGTGCTTAGGTGGAACCGATGGCTTTTAGGTGATGGATGGCTGGCTGCTAAACACCTTAATTGCTAGAACCCTAGGCGGTGGGCAATTTTGATCATCATTTTCATAATGATGTAATTGTTGAGGTGATTAGAAGTGTAACTACTTAGTTCAAATGGAGAAAGAGATCAAATTAGTCAAAATTTAATTTGATTTGTTTAATTTTTAAAAAAGTTCAATTTAATTTTTTCTAAACTGATGACATTTACTTCCTAGAAACCAACTGGAGCTAGTGCAGTCGGTAGAAAGGATGAGATTTGGATAGTTGATATCAGATTCGAGGCATCATGCAAGCATCTTGTATATACTTGTGCTGTAATCGATATTATGAAATTATGATGTTGTATTAAAAATAAATAAATAAATAAAACTTTCTAAATTCAATCCAAATCAAATTGGATTGCACCTCTCAATGGATTAGGATATAACTCACTCTGTCTTTCAAAGGGTATAAATCATATGTCATCATGACCTAATTTTGAATGGTAGCATGCAAAGCATAGATGGTTCCAACTGAGAAGGACACATCATAAAATACACCCAAAAATGATTCACGAAAATTGAAACTGCCCTACATAAGTTTAAATTTTCTGCTTTTTGGTAGGTATGCTAGGGTTTATTGCATCTTACCAACCCTAAAAAATAATGGAATTATAATGGTCTTGTACATCACATAATAATAATAATAATAATAATAAAATAATTGCCTAAGATGAGAATTAATCACATTTATCTTAAACTTACATAATCAAATCCCACCTTACGGTAAAAAGTTAAAGAATAAAGATGATAAGTCTAGGACAGCAATAAAATGAAAAATAAAAGGAAATCTTTAAAAATTGACGATTTATTTATTTCGGAAAATATAATGTGATAATAGGAGAGACTTTAACTCGAAATTAAAAAACACCTTGATGTGTCATGCTTTGAGTGGTGAGGTATTTTCTCTCAAACTGTTTTCCTCTTTTTCATACACCACTCGAACCACAACAGGTTAGAGTGATTTTTAATTTTTGATTAAAGTGTCGGGTGATATAGAATTGTTGTATTTTAATTTTCTTATTATTTTTAGTGATTAAAGACCGTCATTGCTTTTTGTAATACTTTTTGCCACGACAGATTGTCGTGAACTCTTTTTGTTTTAATTCTCTCACTCTAAAAATGCATTAACATGAAGGAAGAGTGGTACAATTATACAAAAATCTTTAATAATAATAATAATAATATACATTTTATTGAATGGTTCATCACCATATTACAAAATCATACTCTCATTCTTCTGCTTTTTCAAAGCATGCATGTAACAATGCAAACCACAAAACAAGATTAATATAAAATTAATAACAATAAAACATCCCAGCCCCCTAATTTCATTTGTAATAGAGATATATTCCTACTTAATTAACCATATATAATTTTGATAACAAACACCACTCTATTGATTATTAAACCCCTTCTCTCAATATTCTTCACTTGATCATCATGGGGCTACCCAACAAAGCTCATGGCTTGTACATTCCACCTTGGCTCTGTTCATACTCTTCCATGGAGTCAAACTCATATTTCTCATCATTTCCGTAAAAACGCCTGTTATTGTACTCATTTCTCGAATTCGCCCCTCTTGTGCTCTGAAACTCATTACCATAATTTTTCTCACTCTTAGTATCGTAATAATACTTCCCATTCTCCAAAAATCTTGTATCACTCATCCCTTGCTTCTCGGAATTGTACCCGTTTCCACCATTGTACTGCTGCTCAGTGTTGTACTTGTTGCCACCATTGTATTGCTGCTGCTCGGTGTTGTATCTGTTCCCAGAATTGTATAGCTGCGCAGTGTTGTACATGTTGCCACCATTGTATTGTTGCTGCTCAGTGTTGTATCCGTTCCCAGAATTGTATTGCTGCTGCTTCTCCTCAGTGTTGTACCTGTTGCCGCCATTGTATTGCTGCTCCTCAGTGTTGTACCTGTTGCCACCATTGTATTGCTGCTCCTCAGTGTTGTATCTGTTCCCAGAATTGTATTGCTGCTGCTGCTCCTCAGTGTTGTACCTGTTGCCACCATTGTATTGCTGCTGCTGCTCAGTGTTGTAACTGTTGCCATAAACACCATTGTCTTGCTGCTGCTCGGTGCTGTACTTGTTGCCGCCAGTGTATCCGGTGGCCACGGTGGTGTAACCTTTATCTTGGAGCTGGGCCTCGTAGGCATCCTTGTTGTAGTAATATTTGTTGGGGTTATTGGCGGTGGTGGTGGTGGTGGTGGTGGTGGCGGCGGGGATGGCGGTGGTGGGTTCTTGTGTGGTGGTGGTGGTCGGAGAAAATTGGCCTGATTCGTGGCCGTATAGGCCGTAGCCGCTTTGGGTTTGGGGGACAAATGTGGGCTCTTTTTCTTGTTTGCTTAGAGGCTCTTCTTTGTTGGGGAGCTCTGTTTCTTTGGCATTGTTGTTGTTGTTGGTGACTTTGCTGAAGAATTGGCTTTCTCTGGCATGAATTTGGAGAGAGAAGAGGGTTAGAAGGAAGAAGAGAGAGAGGAATTTTGCAGAGGGAGCCATGAATTGAGAGAGAGAGAGAGAGTGGAGAGAGAAAATGGGGTATGTTGGTTTTGAGTATAGTGGGAAAGAGTTGTGCTAGTCTAATCTTTATATAGAGGATATAATGATCTCTCTCTCAATCTCTTTTTCCCTCTCCAAGCTTTTCTATTTAATTAGGCGCAAAATGGTGATTGTGGACTTGTGGTCCCTCTCTCTCTCTCTCTCTCTCTCATATTTTCTCCACATTAGGCGCAAGTGGGACAGGAGTATGGGTGATGATTAGGTCCCATTGGAGCAGTGGCTTTTACAAAGAATCCTTTATTTATTCAATCAATGCTCATTTTGTTCATATCATGAACAGAGCTATTTGCTTACCACTGTAGAAAACACCATAAACAGATCTTACTTAATTAATCTTCTTACTTATACTTCCCTGGTGTTATATAAATCCATTAAACGTCTTATTCTTATCACTATTCATAACAAAAGTGTTGAAAATCCCCTATACAAATTTTCTACCCACTCTCAAAAATTCCAAGAAAACCATTTTCAAATTTTTTTTTTTGGTACAATAAAAGAATATCAATCATAAACAACTATATATATATATATATATAACAGAAATGATCCTATCAAAACATGTTAACTTTCGCAAAAGTCAACATGAAACTCATACGTGATTGTAGGATGCATATTTTGAAAAACTAATCGTTGGATTAGATACAACGCATATGTATGTTAGACATGCCAAAAATCAAAGTGATCCAATGGTCGGTTTTCTCAGGTATGTCACTAAGAAAAACTATAATAGTTTTCAGCAGTCAGAATTTTTTACCGTCTGTATTTTCAGATGCCTACATCAGATCACTATAATTTTTGGCAGGACAGACGTGACATTCACAACAAGAGTATCTAATCCAACGGTTGATTTTTCAAAAAATACATCCCACAATTCTTTGTGAGCTTTATGTCTACTAGATCGGGACTCAACTTCGATTAATTAGTATTTTCAATATTCTCTGTTGGAGTCTTCAAATCTCTGTATGTAGGTTTTGTTATTGTCTCAATCAAATCATTGTTCTAAAATTCTTTCCCAAGTGGGATTAGAGAGAATAGAAATTGAAGCTAGGAGTAGGAAATGGGTAATGTGGAAATGAAAGGTGCTAAAGAATAAAGATATTCCCAGAAATTGCCGGGAAATTATGCGTGATTGTGGACTTGGTGGGTCAAGAAAATGATGACATTTAGTGCACCCAGCATGTGCCCTCTAGAGTTTGTCTCATAATATGAAGGACGCAACCAAACTTTATTACTCCTGCACAGAGTACTGGACCCCACAATCCATGAGCCATTTCTTGGCTTGCAGCCTGGTGGTGAGTTTTAGCTAGCAACCATTTTCTGATCCATAATGCCAAGTTCCATTCTGATATTAAGAATTTCTCTTTTTAGCGGTTGAGTTGGTTGAACATTCTATCCAATTTTGGTACATCTCCACTTCAGAATTTTCTGCTAGATCTACCTCCTGGTTTAATTTGATGGTCCCCTTCTCTACTAAATGAGATATTTATATGTATATTTTTACATCCCCAAAAAAAATAAAAATAAAATTAGTAGAGGGTAGATTTAATGACAAAATTTCAAAAATCGAGTGCTAGTTATTTAAAACTACTCGATAACTCATCAACCGGGTTATTTCCAATGAGCTTAGATCAGCGGTTATCTCAACTATTTTGGGTCAGCTAAGGTATTACTAGCGGTGGTTATGATACATAAATCTCTTTTACCCAATCTAATTACTTGACTTAATTAGTAGGAAATAGTCCATGCAGAGGTTTGGTTCTAAATTGATGATTAGGTATGAAGTTTCATTATGCCATACCCAACTCAATTAAGACAATGAGGATCCTTTTGAGGCATTTCAATTTTCAATTTAAGTATTTACCTAAAAATTTAAAAGGTTATACCCAATATTGTACTTGACACTCCATGTGGGCAATTAATTCAAACCACTGAATTGTGAAGTTTAAATTTTTGTGATACTATCTCTAAATAATTTAGACTTTTATGGTAATGTAAAATTTGAGATCTCATTTATTAACACAGGCAACAGTAGGGAAATTAAATCAAGTTTGATTAGCTACCAAGCTAGCTTAAAAAAGGAAAGAAAGAAAAGAAAAAAGAATTCCAAGGTGGATAGCTCATTGGCAGAGCAAGCAAGGCTAAAGGCGTTGTGGGCTTGGTCCCGTATTCAACTCCTATTTGTTGCTAATATCTGGGGCCACGGACCGCAAGGCGTAAGCCTTGTTTCGGAAGCTTCATTCAGGGTACAAAATTTAGTTTGGTGCGCGCAAGTTGGCCCAGGATACCTATATATAAAAAAAAAAAAAAAAAAAAAAAAAATTTACAAAGTAAAGAATGAAAAACAAATTACGAGTCCCACATACACAACTTTTTCCTCCCATATCTAAGAGTCTGATTTAATTGATTAAAGGAGGAAAAGAAAAGGGCAAAAAAAAAGGACAAAGTTGAAAAGATAAAGAACCTTCTATGCTTTATAGCATAGAAGTAAAATCTAACCACTAACTGTACTACACATAAAATAACAAAGCAAAAGCAAAAAAAAAAAAAAAAATGCCTGTAAACACTGTTTTCTAAAGCAAAATTCCATTACTTGACTAGTTCAAAGCTGGGAAGTTTATTATAAAATAAAATAAAATTTAAACTTTATAATGGTTTTGCTACTAAACCTTTGAAAAAGCAGCCTGCAGGTTGGTAAAATCAACATGGAAAAGCCTAAAATCAAGATTGAGCTTGTTTTCTGTTTTTTAAATTTTAAAAACAAAAACACTGATTCTGAAGTTCAAGGCCAAAATTTGGCCTTAATTGTCAACCTAAAATTTTGATTTTTAGTTAATTTTTCCTAATTAATTGATTTAATTTTGAGTACCCAATTTGGTGGTGACTTGCCACCAGGCACTGGCTGCAGGACAAGAAACCAAACAAACCCCATAAAGGAAGAATTAATAGTTCTGTGAGCGCTGGCATGCAGCCAAAAACCCTACCATCCAGACACCTCCACAAGCTTTTTGTGGGTTTCCTTTCACTGATCCAGTAAGCATATGCTTACACAAGTTATGTAAGCATAAGGCTTATAGATAATTTATGGGACACATATTTTAAAAAATTAAATCATAGTAATCCAACATTAAAATATCAAAATATAGACTATGAATACTGTCACTACCAAAAACTGTCACAGTTCCTCTCAGTAATATTTTTTAAAAACTAACCATTGAATCACTATAAATTTTGGAATACATGATATACATATAGTAACTAATTCAACTATCAATTTTTCAAAATATGTATTCGACAATTATCTACTACCTTCGTAATAACATAAGCTTATGAGCATAGCCAGATAGGATTATTTCTATTGAAGTTTGGTAATTAGGGGAGAAGTGACACCACAACAGCCAAAAATGACTTACAGTAACAAATAGCATTAAATATTCCAAATTTATAGATAATTGGCTGAGAATGTACCACGTCAGTAGAGTGATAAGAAGGAAAAGGGGGGTGACAACTTCACTACAGAAACATGAAGAACTTTTATGGTCAACGTTAGTGGTTGGCCAATCAACTATTTACTTTTTTTTCTTCTTTTTTTTTTTAATCCCTTTTGCTTTTTTTCTTGGAATGAGTGGAATTTGCTGCGTGATCAGCGGAAGGGGAGTTTTCAGGCCCTTGTCTAGTGTGGAATACGCATTCTAACCAGCTCAAAATCAATGTGAAAAATATTCAAAAATGAAAAGGAAAAGCGAATGAGAATTGAGAAGTATCCAAAGTAGATCTTGTTGTTTTCAATACAAATTGGAGGGTATTTTTGAATTTTAGTTTGTCCCTTGTTAGGTAATTTTAGGGTTTCGTTGGTTGACCTATCGCGACTTGACACATCGTAATAAAAAGGTAACCTATCTATTATTTGTATAATTTTTGGGGGGTATTTTATTAATTTTGTTTTAAAGTTTTCAAAAAGATAGAGGCATTTTTTTTAATTTTTATTTTATTTTATGTTTTTATGTTTTTATGAAAAATAAGTACAAATTAATATCAAACTAGTTGAATCTGAAAATCTGAACTGCTGAAGATGAATTTGATTGGTTTTAATTTCAGCTTTGTTTGGTAAGCTTATTTTTTCTATAAATCGGTTCAATCTTAACTAGAAAATAAAATACAATCACAATTTTTTTAAGATAATTGTAAGTTGATTTATATAAAAATTTGATCATGGAAAAAGATCCATGATCCTAGTTTTAGTGTTCCCAAACGGACCCTAACAAAAGGCAAGTACTAGGATATTCAATGCAGGTTTATTAAGACCACATGGTGGCTAACAAGTCAGGTTGTATTGCTTTGAGGTGACAGTTGAATTTGGAGATCAATTTCTTATAGTTATCAATTAGGGGACCAAGGTGATGGAGTTCATGGTCTTCTTTCATTATCGACCCCAAAACTGCTTTAAAATCCTTTTATCCCAATCAATTCTGAGACCCTTTGTCATGAGCCAAAGTTCAGTGATCAGTATTGATGGTGCATTTTATTTTGTTGTTGAGTGAATATGAATCATTTTATCGTTAGGGCTACAAACTTAAGTTGGGTCAACCTAAAATTGATCATAAAGGATGAAAACTCAGCTTAAACCAATCCAATCTTTTCAATCCTAAGTCATTTGAATTCAGATTAGACTCCGTTTGGGCCAGTTTTAGAGGACTTAAAGGATGATAGAGTATTTGGCCAAAACCAGCGCTCCTAACTTTTGCCACAATCGATTCTAGTATATATGAAAATTTTGATATGTGAAAAGATATTTTATATATAATTCTAAAGAGATATATAAGGAGATAATTTTCCAAAAGTAATTTTAGACGAAACTAATCCAAACGGAACCTATGTGGGATTGATGGTTAGTTGAATTCTATTTGTACTAAATGTTAGGTTAAACAATTCAATCCTAACCCTACCTAAATTTACTGAAAACTCAAACCCAAACCCAAACCCACCTAACAGATAGATTTGGACAGGGTGAAATTGGGCATAGCCTGGCTTTTAGTTGCAGCGCTATTCAAGCCCTATGACTTAGGGACACAGTTGTTACAGGCGGTGCATTCTCCCAAGTATTTGGTGGTGCTAGTCATGTAATAATTAATGTATATTTTCTCATTACCTAAAACCATATTATATTAATCCACTAATAGTCATTAGTGCTACAGGCCAAAACAATCTATCAAAAAATTACAAGAAAAAAATCATTGCATACTAATAACTAGTTGAAGCACTTGTAAACCAAAACTGGGATCTTCTTAGAAAGCTAGGCTTGGGAAGTAGGATTGGTCCCAACCAAAACCCTCTACTTTACATTGTAACTTTGAATGTTTTATTTTAACATAACGAATTGAAGAACGTCATTACAAGAATGATTAGCAGAAGTTAGGAGATAGAGAATTAGTAATAAAAAACGAATTTAAATTCAGATTTTTGGTATGATTTCGAGAGACTTTACCACCAAGCTAGCATCTTATGAGATTTTGTTTTTCCTTTTTCCTTTTTTCCTTTTTTTACTTTTGGTTGGGGGAGGATTCATAAGTAAATATAAGTGCATTGCTAAAACTTTGGTGTGTGTGATAACAAGCCACATTGCTAAAACTTCATTACAATGTAGATGTCCCTTCTCTGATGTAGTTGGATGAATGAAAATGCAAGATAATTATAGTTTTTCAATTCATTCTATGTGAAGTTAATCACATGATGTACAAAATTTGAAGATGAAGCAACATCTTAAGTGCTAATGGCAGTTCCGAAAGTTACTATATGTCACTTCTTTTTTCAGTGTTGTTCTGTTTTCTTCCTCCCAAAGTCAATTTGGTTCTAAACCTTAAATCCACCATAACAAACCAAATATAATTGAAAGAAGATAGACGCATACAGACATAAATAAGCAAAAAGCTCTGGCCGAAAAACATTACTCTTTTGCAATTCATCAAGGTAGCTCAAGATGAAGTCTCAGGAAGCGAATGTTCTGAAATCAAATTTTGACACTCTGATTGTGTCCATCCCTAAAAATTAAAACATCAGCAGAAACAATCTAATTTATAGTTCTGGGGTTTTCAAAAATCACGATCTTCTATCCCTTTAAAGTATCCAAACACCCAAAAAATAAAAAAAAGGGAACCAACAAACAATCTAACAAAATGACTGTATACCAAAACCCAAATTTCCAATATGAATAGAAAATAGTTTACAAATAATCCACCCTACAAACCAAGATAAAATAAAATAAAACTTAAAAAAAAAAAAAAAAAAAATCTCAAGATTCAGGAACTGGAAATGGATCCCAAAGCAGAAGAGAGAACAACAAGAGATTTGGGACCAAGATTGGGATGAGAGGATGAACATCACTTCCAAGGCGTTTCCTTCTCAATCTCTTCCTCACATACTCTCTTCTCTGCTCTTCACCCCACTGAAAATCAGCTACCTCCACTCCTTTAGCAAGAATCAATGGTGGGGGCTGTTGAAAAGGGCACTTTGACCTCCAAGAGGTCTCTGGGAGACCAAATCTAGACACCCTTTTGAGGAAGAGAGAGAAACCCCATCTCAAGTGAAGAGAAGGGAAGGAGGTGTTTTGGGGTTTTTTGGTGCAGAGGATTGGTGGGTAGTCCCAGTTGAGGTAGCAGGGGATTTGTGTGGAGATGAAGAACTGAGAATGGAGAGATGGTGTGGTTGTGGGGTTGGTTAGGATGTGAGTTAGGGCTTCTAGTCTCTGCTCCCATGTGCTATCTTCCATTGTTTCTTGATCAATTTCTCTGTGTATGAATCAAGGACAGGTTACAGGATGAGGTTGTGACTTGTTACAGGAAATTATTATGAAAAAATATTATTCAACCAGGCACTGTATTCCCATGACCAAATTTTAGCCAAATTCAATATCAAAATTTTTAATCCAATTGATGTGGTAGGACGATAAAACCTCTCATTTTATTTATTTTGAGGTTCTAGCATACTGCAACATCATTTGGTTAAAAAAAATTAATCTAAAATTTAGTCTATTTAAGAATTTTTATTTCTTATTTCGACTCCAATGCATTCTCCGTGATTGAATTTAGATTTCATTTATGAATGTAAATCTTGTGTTAATCGTATCTAGAATGTTTGGCTGATTTTAATCATAAAAAAAATATATCGGAATGAAAAATAAAAATTGATTACAAATTTAAAATAAACATTGAATAGCATTTTTATTATATGAAGAATGAAATATATACCCAAAAAGGCAAGAGTTAGAGAGATTTTTTGGGCCTTTGGAACCTGGCAGGGAAAGCCCAGTTAAAGCTCTTTAGAAAATTGCCTTTTGCTGTTTTTGCCAGTTTTCAAGAATGTTGCAACTTGGGAGAATAAGAAGGAAATGTTGTCATTCCATAATTATTTGGATAATTCAAGAGTTCAGGAAGTGATTTGGGATTTACTCTTTATATTCGGCATATTTTTTGGTAATTCGATAGTTAGGATAAATTATTTCATGAGCCTGATATATATATGTTCTTTCTATCCAGAGAAATTTTTCGATGATCAAAGAGAGAATATATTTGGGTTTTATTTTTATTTATTCGATAAAAGAGACAAAATAAATTTGGAAGGAATAATACAAGAATTTTGTTGCAATGATCAATATGTACCAAAAGTGATTACCTATACCACCTAACTTTGTTGAAATTCTACTCACATGGATACTCAACAATGACCATTCACGTCTTGTTCATGCACAAGGATTGTTCACATTGTTAGTAATTAAATAAGATTACCATTCTCCTCATTGCTAAATTTCCAATTTCATCTTATCAAAATAGATTTCCAAATTCATCGATAAATCCAATCAATCCAACTAGCATTAAAGAATGACTGATTCAGTAACACCAGCTGTTATCTGACGATTGAAATGCAAATTATTGGATGCAAGGATCATTTGGGTAGTGTATTTTACATAATATGGCTAGGGGTGTGCGCGGGTCGGGTGAGGGCGGGTGGAGGGTAAAACCGCCAACCAACCCGCCCTTGGCGGGTGGCTAATTCTCCCACCCGCCAACCAACCTGCCTACCTCAATAACCGGCGGATTGGTTAAATATATGACGGATTTCAACCGGCGGATTGGGCGGATTGAACAGGTGAAGCATTACAAATTTTTTTTTATATACACCTAAAGTTCTTAAAATCTTTTTAACAAGCAAAAACACCTCAAATTCGTATATAACAATGGAATATTGTGTTATTTAGTAATTAAACTATAATCCAAACAATTCTTCCAATAGTAATAAACTAAAGTGCCAAAATAAATTGCCCTACAACAATAGAAGTTACTAACTAACTAGATACATAACAATAAAGGTTTATTATTATTAAAAAATCTTACAAACTAACATATAGTTTCACATTCAAAATTGAAAGAATATTAAATCAAATAGGTGTATATTCAAACTATCATAATAAACATCTCTAAAGAAATAAAAAACACTAACTTGCAAGCATATCCAATTAAGGGAAAATATAATATAGTAATGAAATTTATTTTATATAAATATATTATTTATTTACATATAATTATTTGGCGGGTGGTGGCGGGTTTAGGACGGGTTGTCACCTCTATATCCTCCAACCGACCCAACCCGCCAAAAATTCATCAAATCCACCCAACCCAACCCGCCTAACCATTGTAACCGTGGATTGCGGATGGGGTCAGGGTGGGTGGGGTCGGGTCCGGCGGGTTGGGCGGGTTTTTGCACACCCCTAAATATGGCCATCAAAGCAGTGGCTGAAAAATTTACCCAAGCAGTGCCAAATGTAATGAAATTCCGTTAATTGCAGACTAAAAATAAGCAGAGTTTGTATGGGTGATTAGTGTAACGCGCTCAATAATATAAACTCTACAGAGAGATCTGAAAATTGATTCAGTGTAGAACTGTATGTAACATTTAAACTCTAAAAATACAAATCCGTTGTATCATAAAGTACAACCCTACAAGAAAAATATTATGGATCCCAACCAGGTGAAGTGGCTATCGCATGTTTCTTGGATTGAACAAAGAAATGATATTCTACAATATGAAGGTGAAGGTCGGTTGAGTAGTATCCTCTTCAAACATAAAATGCCGCTGCCTTCTTCAAGATGAAGGTTCCCCTACTAGCAGAATTTTGATGAGAGCAGCTTCCAAGTACTTATTATTGGGAAGGTAATCAGAGCAGAAGCCTAGAATATGCTAATTAAATATTAGAATGGGTGATGGTTTCAGGAAAAAGCACTAGGGTGTGGATAAACAATTAAGGTAAAGCTGAGTTAAGTAAAGAAAAAAAGACTTCAAAACGAAAATAGAACATTAGATTAGCATACCACAAAAAATACCACTTCCTCGTTGGCAAAAGCAGCTGTATATTCATTTCTTTCCATTTCTTGTTTAATGAAATCTTGCAACTGCAAATAGAAAAGGTAGAATTGAAATTCATTAGCGCAACAGCAAAGGTTTCTAAGCAACACCAAGGCAATCAACGTCCTCACATGACGCATGAGGATATGGCTGAATGATGCATGTGACCAAAATATCTTCAAATTTTTTGCATCATGAAACCTTACATAATCTTACAACTTATCGATACATTCCAAAAACGTATGAATAGAGGTTTGTGAATTTTAAATAGTAGATTGCTTGCATTGCATCTAAATCTTTGATACTTCAAAAGGAGAACATGAAAGTAACTAGTTACAAATAGAAGGTAAAATTTAAAAGCACAATTTATGATGTTCACAAGCACAAGATGCCCAAATTGAAAGCAAAGTATGTGCCTCTACTTTATATATAATACCAAAGTCAGAGAAAATTAACATCCTATCTATATAGCTTCACCCTGTGCATAAAATTATTGGTAACGGAGGACTGGTACTGGGTTCCATCTATGAATCCTACAGGGCAGAGGAAATAAATTCTATGAGGATAAACTGAAACTGAATCAATGCAAGGAGTCATTGAGGAGCTGCAATGGTTCTACAAGATGGGACATGCTCTCGCTGCATTAGTCTTATAAATCCATGGCTTGCAGGCCTGTTGAATGAGGTAAAATAGTTACGGTCAAGGTTCCATAACCTATTCCGACTTCTCATTTTGAAGTTGAAACAGACCATTGTTCAAGTCCCAAAGTCAATATGTAGCCTGCTCTGTCTGCACCAATCTCTCTACAAATCCATGATTTGAGAGCCTGCTCAATGAAGAGAAATAGTGAAGGAAAAGGTTCTGCAATCTTAAGGCCGTGATTTCTCAGAGCTTTATGACTTATAATTTTGGAGGTTGAAGGAGAGCACCATACAAAGTCAAGAAGTCAAGGAATTTGTACGATTGTACCTTGAGGAAAATGTTAAATCCAATTTAACTTCAAACTTCGCAGAGATAGAATTGAGAAAATCTTTTTAAAATATAAAATATGAAAGCAGATAGAAGTCTGAAAAGTCATCTTTTAGTGCCGAAGTATTACTGACTTGTAGCAGAGGAATTGCCTTTAGAATCTTAGTACTACATTTGAGGGGAAATTTCTCGAGTTACTTTGTACTAATAAACAAGAGAGAGTAAAGTGCAGACCTCATGGTGATACTTTTTAGCTGCTGACAAGATTCTTTTCAATTGATGCAGAGCTTGAGAAGCATGTAATCTCAAGGTAGATCCTTTGCCAAATAAATATGGATCCAGCATCCCAATCGCCTGTTGAAGATGATTGTCATAGAAATTGTTGATGAACTAGAAGCCGCATAAAGCAAACAGATATGGTTAATACCTGTGTAGGATAAAACTAAAAAAACAATAAAAGTCTTGCTTCTTAAGAAATCTAAATGCTATCGCTGCTGATAATGCATGGATATCAATTTAAATGTCAGTGACGCTTCATGAAATTTCATAATTTACATTGACCATGATGGAGCAAAATGTCTGAAATACTATATATTACCTTCAAGAATGTGCACCTTGTAGAGCTTAATTGCCTCTGAGCCTTCAAAGCCCTCATCTGTTCAAGTTAAAATTCATTAGGGGTATTAGCACTTAGCAAAAGACTGTAAATAAGTTGCAGTTTATCAGATACTTATAAAATAATCATATAATGGGAGCCATCTTCAATAAAATAATACCTCAGCAATTTGAAGAGCTTGTTCTAGATGACGAATTTGAATCCACTGTTCTGTAATAATGTCAGCCATCTGAAAGCAAAAGAAAATAAATAACCAATAACTTAATAACTAACAAATAGACCTATCCTTAAAGTGAGATACTCACATTTTACAAAAAATAAATAAAACTAAAACCACAACATGTATATATAGAGATAAAGACACATCAATAGCAATAATTAAAGTTTTAAAACCTAATATGCAAGCACAATAGCACTAATGCAGCATTCTACTCCTGTGTGAGTAACATTGATTCATTAAATATATTAGCAGCCAAACAAATCTGACATCGAATCTAGATGGACAAAATATAGGAAAAAAGACCAATTGAGTCATCACAAAATGCAAATTTTTTACTTCATCAAACTGTAAAATGTAGTTAGTTTATATAGGATACATGTTAACCTTTTAACATATAAGACAGTCTCAATAGAATAAAAAATAAAAAATAAAATAAAATAAAATAAAAAACAATGAGAAATCATAAAAAATAAATGTACCCAGTAAATGATTTATTCAACCTTTCATGGAATTTCATAGTAAATTAATCAACATGTTTGAGGCATGGCATCTGAATAATAACCAATTCAGCTAGACTCATCAGCAAAAACAAGGCCCAATCCAGGGCCTGAAACCAGTAAAGCACTTGGGATTCAAATTTAACCTTCTTAAGTCCCCCCCCTCCCTCCTTTTTAAGGCTACTTTGCACTACTGTAGTCTCACTTGGACATTCTGCAATTTTTATGCACATATTGTTACTCTTATACAAAAATCCCTTTAGGATGGTACAATGCTACAATAAAGAAGGAATTAACTTCAAAATAATGGGGAATCATACTTTTTTGCTCTTTATATCTAGATTTCTCATCCCTTTTTTTTTTCTTTTTTCTTTTTTCTTTTTTTGGAAGAGGGGGGTTCATTAGTACAATAATACAAAGCACCACACCCCATATTGGCGATTTGAAATCTAGACCCACCCAACCCCCATCAGATTCAACTAAGTGAAGGCTAGTTAGCAAGAATATACCAATATATCTCATCAAACAAGAATGTACCAATACTATCAACATAACCACTTAAACAAGAGACAGTCACTGTCCAAATATAGTTCCTCTACAAAGATTAATGGATGAGTATCAGTTGTGACCTTTTCAACTTGTGAATTAGCTGCTTCCAATCTGCCCTCAGCATCTTGTGCTTTAGATTCTAAAATATGAATATCAAAGTTGTTCTTCCTTGATGCAGCCCAAAGACGTCGCACCTATGCATTCCCAGTCTACTTCTCAAATCAGTTGAACTTCCAAATAGCTACACAAGAAGACTAGTTCTTTGTATTGCTTATACAGATTTCTTATAGAAAAAAAAAAAAAAAAAAAATGGAAAATTCAACAGAACAGAAATAAACCTCTTCTTCTAGTGCATCGAGCCTTTCATTTGCTTGTGATGATTCACTCTGCAATTCAAGTAAACACCAGATCATGCCACATATCATTAATGGAGAAGCATTCATATGGTAAAGCAGTTTTTAACACCAGATTTAAACAAGGAACTTTGTCTTTGTGATGAATGAGAAAGTAAGTTGCATATGGAGGAAGTCCCACAATGTAAGTTGTCTGTCAGAGTTTCAGTTGATAAGACTAGAGTAAGGGTAAACAATAAATTAAAATTCTAGAGAGATGTTTTTGATCAAACATCCTAAGCTAAACAGGACTTCAAAATTTTAAATTTAGTTTAAAACAAAGAAGAGACAAACAATAGTGAAGGAACCTATAGAACCCAAGAGCGAATATTTACATTATCTTGGTTTGATCAACCGAAGGAGATAGAAGAGGATGTTGATCCAAGAATTAGACCTAGATGGATGAAATAGAAATTTGCTTCATAAGTATTGATCAATAAATGCAGATCCGATTAACAATAAAATTTGATTAGATAAGTTTAAGAACAACCGTGTTTCATACCTTTATCATCAAAATGTTGGAATGTAGCTGAAATTGTTTCGCTGAGAAGGATGAGCAGCAAGACAAGAAAGAATAGAATTACTAACAAAGGCATCTGTGCAAAGTTGGAGATGCCACCAATTGGACAAGATGAGAGAAAGTTGGCTTAGATAGTTTAGAATCTGCAATGACAACCAATGACTACACCACTGCCTGGTGGCATGGTTAGTATTGAAAGCAATCCAAAGACAAGTGGAAAGCCAAAAGAACGTGGGCTGAGCTAATATAAATGACATGATAACCAATAACATAACAAGAATATGACTTTAGAACAGTGCCCAGAAGGAGAAGTCAAGAGAATTATGTAAGATATTTGAAATGAAGACCAATGACAGTGCCCATAAGGAGCAACATGATTTAAGTTGAATTGAATGAAGTTGAGTTTAGATGCTTTGATTTCCTAATGCTTTCTAGAACTGTACAAGTACATGCTTAAATCCACACAAATGTCAAGGGTTTCAAAGAAGAAAATGCAAGGTTAAGAAAATTAAGTTTTCGAATTTAAGCAGGCATCCAAAAAGTGACGTTTTTTGGTTTTTCATACTGGAAAGACAAACCTTAATATCAAACAGAATGGACTGCAGATTATGAATCTTATGTGCCATCTCCTCAATTAACTTCTCGCGATCTTCAAGATAAAGACTCTTAGTATTAAGGTTTTGGATGCTTTCTTCAAGTGTGGCCTCTGCAATCATATCAATCCACATAACAAAACTCATATACATTGTTTAAGCAAACACCTTAATATAATAATTAACATAGCAACATGCACTACTTGTTAAAAAGAAACCTTTTCAGTCATTACAATATTCACAGACGAAACAATTTGAAAGGGTCAGTTCAATAGTCCTTGTATTGTGAGGAATCTACTAAACTAAATAGTGTATTTGGCATAATTATTGAAGTCAGCCAAAGAAATCATGTAGGTGTGTGCGTGTATATATATATATATATAGAGAGAGAGAGAGAGAGAGAGAGAGAGAGAGATTTGAGCTAAAATTATGTAAAAGTGAAATGAACAAACTCATACAGATCAAAGTGAAAAAAGGAATTCAAGTTCAAAGGCAGTAGAGAAGAAGATCGATTAAACGAATTGAAAATTATGAGGGCGAAAGGGGAAGAATCTGTGAATTACCTAATCGAGCGATCTTGAGATTCATCTGCTGCAATTCGCAGATGAAGTCGTCGTTGTTGTTAAGTTGATTGCTACATGGAGTTTGAGCGTCGAGCTGATGAGGAAGCAGAGTTGTGGATTCAGAGAAAACGACGATAAATGAGAATATGGCGGGAACCAGAACCAGGAAAACCGCCATTTTTGTCCTCCTGCACTTCTACACTCCCACAAAAGCAACTAAAATCCGTATATATACACGCACGCGCGCGCGCGCACACACACACGTATATATAAGATTTGCAAGGGGAAATTTACAACAGAGAGCCTTGTTTTAAACTACTTTACACAATAGTGCCATATGTTTCAATATTACATGCTGCTGCCTCATTTAATCATTTTTTGAGAGTCAAAAAACTTTAGGGTACACCAACAAAATATATATATATATATATATATACAGTCATGATATTATAAGGCTGACCTCGACTCCATATGGCTAATATTATATTACAGTTCGTAAAACTGACCGTTGGATTAGATGTCCTTTCTCTCTATGTCATGCATGCAAAAAATCACATTGATCTAACGGTTGGTTTTTGAAATAACTGCCGTTAACAAAATGTTGATATTTTGAAGAACAAATAAGTTACATATTTTCACAATGACATATTTCAAAAACCAATCGTCGAATCACTGTGATTTTCACAAATATTAACAAATAAGTCATTCACGTACTTTATCATTGTTCAAGGGGGTAAACAAAAAATCACAGTTGTTTTGAACTAATGATAACTTGTGCCCCACATCAGGATAAAGAGGCATAGTTGAAGGCAGTTGTTACAGGCTTCCAGCACCTTTTTTACTGAATAACCACTGTGATCGACCATGCCAATCTTCATTTGAAAGAGATTGTTTCTAGCAGGATCAACAGCCAAAAGAAAAATTACAACATATTGCTGCTTGTATGCACCTAACACACCTGATGAGTTATTACAATGCCAACAACAATGGACACATTTATCTTTAGAAAATAATACTAATACTTGTATTAATTTAAGCACCTACTGCAATGGTATTGGTGACAGCATAAGGGGCTCCAAATGAACTGTAGTGACAAACAACATCATGGTCATAAAGGGAACATTTCATTCGTCATATAAAATTTAGTACATAAGATTTATTGCATAGAAATGTTCTTTATAATTTATGTGAGCCATAAATCAGTCAAATTCATCAACTTGCCCCGAGTAGAAATGCTGGGGTTGAGTGTTTTCAGAACTACAATATGAATTACAACAATAAACCACTTATATATACAAACATAGTAGTTCCTTCGTGGTTATGGAGTCGAATAATGTAAGCCACCGAGCATATTCTCATTTCAGCTTAAAAAGCAAGGACAACAGATCAGCTACCAATGAATTTTACAGTCCAATCACTGAGATCTCTGAATAGATATGTTGTCAGCAAGTCAGGGTGACCACGGCTCGGTCAATTTCCGATTTTCCATCACCTCCTAAAAAGGAATCGGTGTTCAGAATGGGCACTTGCACGGTTCAATTCCCCAACTCTTCTCTGCATACTCTTGAATTGTTCTATCACTGCTGAATCTCCCAGAGCCAGCTGTGCTAAGGATGCTCATTCTAGTCCACTTCTCTTGATCAACAAATGCTTTATCCGCAGCAGCCTGTAGTTGTAGCCCATTAGACTTAAATCCCATGCACCACTTCAAATTATAGAAAACCCACATCTCCATTTTGGATCTCAAGGAAACAAAGTTTTACCTGTGCTTCCAGATAGCTTGCAAAATCAGAACCCAGGAGGTAGAAGTCGCTACCACCCTCAACAGTGTCACATAATGATTTGAAGTAGTCTTCGAAGCCAAAATAGCCATCCCGCACCATCCTGCACATTTTATCACAGTAAAAATAGGTCACCCGAGATTTAATTAAGTTACCTACTTAACATACGTCATAGTTCTGCAAAGTTGATCATAGAGACCTTAAGAACAGATTTGCAGAGGGATAATGTATCACATATCACCATATCAGGTGCATTTGGAAAGAGCTTAGGGTAAGAATGACTTCTAAGATTCAAAATATCATAAAAAAACATATAATGTTTATGTGCCAAAAAGTGTGCTGACAAGCTGACTAGCATATATAATACGGTCACAAGTAGAATATCATTCATTCATTAACTCTAATATCTAAATATTATATTTTCCTATGAATTTAAGTTAGACAAGTTGACCATAAAATATTTGGCCTTGACAAAGTCCAATCACAAAATCCATGTCAACATCAAATTAAGGTACAACGTGCAATTAATGCAGTGAAAAATACAAAGGTAATTTTAACAACTATTCCTTTAACCTTTAGTTAAAATAAGCAAAGTTCCCTCAGTTCAATAACAAGCTGCTTTGCATTGGTGACATTACAAGGGTCATCATTTCAAATTTAGATTATTCCTATATACACTTGAAACATTTTCGAAGTTTCATATAAAATGTCAAATTTTACTCAATCATCCCTCTCCATCATTATCATTTAACTGTTGATTGTCAATTGACATCTAGACAGTTTCAATGGCATTTCAATCATTACAACAATATATTCCTTTTACAAAATCTCAACTAATGGTACTGTTATAATCCCTCAATATTCTATTCATTGACTGACATATAAGGATGTTAATCAATATGTTAAACCTTGTAGCATTACACTTCAGCCCAATCTCAACTTCATATGGTGGAATCAAAACTAGCATAGCTGCAAGTTTAAATATACATAAATAAGATTGTAAAAGAATTTGTATGAGCACATTGTACAGAATGAACAGATGCAGTGGGGGGAAAAGTAAAGAAAGTTTGGTTACACACCTTACAACGCGTGCAAATTGAAGAGATGCTTTAAGGGCAGGTCCTTTCTCACGCAATGCTGGAACTTCATGAACTTTCGCACCAAATAAGAACTAAAGGAAAAGATGAAACTTTATCACAAAGCCATCTTCCGTTATTGTTAGCAGATGTTTACATAGGAATTTGCATAAAATACTATAAAAATAAAAATATCATCACAAACAATAAATATTATCGGGTTATTGGAACCTATGCATCATAAACAGTGAGGCAGAGGCCACGAGAGAAGAATGTAGCTTACAAAACAACTACAATATGTGTTGGTTATACAAATCCTGTTTCACCAATGCACTCTATCTAGGATCTTATTTCTCGTGCCCCTGCATAAGATTAAAAATCTTCAAAACCCATATATTGCACGAATTCTGTATTATACACTTCAACACACTTTTAAGTGTCAAGATCTCAGGTGTGACAGTAATACAGTGTGAAGAGACACACCACGTTTTTCACTTCTTCTATGTATCTACCTTAGATTGTTCGAATGAATTTGGGTTGCATAAAATGAGAGGAAGAGAAGCTTGATTTGAAAAGGAAAGGGATTTAAAAGGGTGCTTAAGGTTCTCAGTCAGCCATATGCATATCATTGATATACCAATCTAAATGCTTAATTAGTCAATACTGGGATATTGTGCAATATCCATAGTATGCCAAAAGATACGTCACAAATATCTATAAAGATAGAAGTTTGGAAAAAAAAAAAACCATATTGCGCGAAATTTGGATCTATTGCAAGATACATGATATTCCAATTCCGAAACGGTTCCAGAATGATTACTAATGGCATGAGGAGAATATATATTTATGAAACTTATTCCTTGCGTCTAAACTCTAATGCCTCAACAGCAGATCATGAAAGCCCATTCAGAGTCACTAAAAACAGAAAGGATCATGCAGACAGAATACTCAAACACCACTCAATAAAGCCTTGTCCCAACTTTGCAGGGTTGGCTAAATGAATCCTGCTTAGCCAGTCAGCTCTTAATAAAGCCAAAGTTTCCATCGAGTGATATGTCATCAAATCTTCGTAGACAATTTAACAAAGATTCAATTTTAACTGGTATTCTTGAAAACCTTATTTAAGATAGAACTTACCATGTTTTCTGACCCTATCTCTTCAATAATTTCAATTGTAGAGCCATCTGCCGTAGCTAATAGTAAACATCCATTCATCAAAAACTTCATGCTGCCGGTGCCTGATGCCTCATGTCCAGCAGTGCTGCATGGGAATCATGATATATTATGCAACAAATGTACAGCTTTCCAAATGAATGGAAATTTAGTATGGCTCACTGTGCAAGAATTGTTTAGATTGTAAAGCATATGGACACTTATAATTTCTTGTACTACATGACCCTCCACATTTAACTCCCATGAATTAACATAGAATCCATGGAATGACACGCAAGAATGAAAGAAACCTACTTCAACCAGTATCATCCAGAAAGATAACCTGGGCATTAACAATGCTTACTGCTAAGTGTAAGAAAATATAATATATTGCCCAAAATAAAATTGAAGAATTCGAAAAATAAAATAAAAATTATCCAAGAATCTTCTGGCCATTGAGTTCTAAACTGCATCTTTCATACTACTTCTAGGTAAAAAATTTGTTAAAAAAGATATATTGATTGTTCAGAAGTAAACTATTCAATTTAGGGAAGACCAAGAAGACCAAGAAGCCAATTGTTTTCTCCAGGAAACTTGATCTCATCATTAGATGGTTCAAGGGAGATAATGATAGACCAAGTTACTTGAAGAGAAGAAATCTTCAACTGAAACCAAAAGTTGTATCCTATTTGCATACTGCAAAATTTACAAACCTTATGTGTTGCGAAAGGTCAGCCCCTGGTATTACCAATTCAGCAACAGAGACATTGTAATCAGGGATAAAAACCTGCAATGAATTGAGATAATAGATGAGCCAAACCATATGGAAACAAGAACAAGAGCAGAGATATAACTCCCCAGCCAGTCCTACTCGGTACTGCATAAAGCTGAGAAGAACCATTCCTTGACTACTCATATCTTGGATTCCATTAATGCAGGATAGCTAAATTGAAATAGGGCCCATTTTTTTTATTTTTTAAAAAAATCAAAAAGAAAAAAAAAAAAAAAAAAAAAAGCAGGCCTGAGGCTTGTTCTTCCACTGTCATTTAATGCATAATGCATTTAGCTATAATACACACACACACACATGTATAGTTTTTTTTTTTTTTTTTTTGGAAAAAAGAGGAATAAACTGGTGGAAATGAGGAAAACTACTAAACCTTTAATTGAGTAAAGATGGAAGCTAAGAATTTAGTACAATGCTAAGTTTAAAGCACATGAAGATCTCTATTTAGAGTTAAGTACTAAGTATAAAGAGGAAACATATAAAACTTGCTAGAAATAGGGAAAGAAAAAGTCCCAAAAAATAAGAAAACAATCATGTTATGAAAGAAAAGGGTAAGAACATGAGAAATACATTTTAGATTAATATCATATCAATATATGATTGTCAAAATTGGAATGATTAGATACATACACAATGATACAATTAGGATTGTAGCTCAGCGCATTATAAGTTAGATGTTAATTGAAACAATAGCATGATCTGATCTCACTGAATGGCAATATTACATGGATTTGGATAGGAGTGTAGTGTGTGGTTGCATTTCTAAGTAACAGATGTGTCTGATCCCCAAAAAAACAGGGACATGGCAGAATAATTAATTGTCCATATTTTCTCCTTCCACATCTTAGGCTAAAATGAAGTATATACATAACATAGCATGACTGACATGAGTACTTCACTCATAATGAAATATCCATGCAGCAAACTGACAGATTATTTGAGTCTCTGAGGTAACTTATGGTGAACTAGGAGGTTGTTCCTCTTTTCTTTTGTTAGACACGCTTATGTACCTAACCAATAGGTATGTTGAACACATATCCCATACCCTTAACCTTACCCTCATCATGTCATGTCCGACAAGGGTACTTTGCATACTTTGAAATGTCTATACAACATTGCTGAATCGGGTTCAGCGAGCAAAAAAATGTGAAAGACAGTTGGTAAAGGTCAAACATAGCTAAGTTGTGGTTTTACATATCCATAGGCACAGGCAAGTAATTGCATTCATTTGTACATCAATGTGCATTTGATATCACTTGACCCCAACCCACCCCAACCTTTGGATGACTAAAATTTTATTGCATGGACAAAAGAAAGAAAAGGGAGAAGCCCCATACGTGCAAGGTTTAAAAATGGCTACCTAAATTCAATTAAAGAACAACAATCGAACAAGAACACGATAGATGGAGATGCTCCAGAAAATGAGGAGCTCCACTTTATCTCAGGGCTCTTATTAAAGGATCGCATCTCCACTTTCGACCCCAAATGGAAACTCCTTTGAAATCATTTCATTGTTGCATTGATTTAGATAGTTAATAACAAAATGCAAGGATCATTAAAGGCAACTATTTGCATTCTTATGGATTTGTGGAGAGATTCAATTATTATCCCTCTGAGTGGGTTTTTGTTCCTCCTCACTTTAAAGGAATCATTTGGAGGTTGCACAAAGAGTGGCCTTCCTCCGTCTTCATAAGTATATCTATTTCCTTATGGAAGAACTTGTCATACTTCTAATATATAATACACGTGCAACTAGCATGTGCTCGAACACATACACATCCATAGTGTCTCACGCACACACAATGCCTGTGTCTTACCAACTTTAGAAGATCTCCTATGTCAGTGTCATTATTTATTTTTTCTGCTACTGCATGACAAAGCTTGATAATCTTCTTCGCAATTTCATAACCAGGAGCAGCTTTCCCTCCAATTATGCAGACGCGAGGTACAACCTTCTTCCTGTCACTCTTCTCCATATTCTGGAAGAAGGAAAAAAAAGGGAAAGAAAGAAAAATGAGACCAAGTACACAAGATAACAATGAATACTCAAAATATAAGTCCACAAGATGTAAGAAGCTTAGTAAATTTGATGATTGGTATTACATACTTCATTTAGAACAAGCATGGTCACCATGAAAAGTTGGTAACATTTTCTCCAAGGTGATAAGGAATTAAAACCATAACTGAAAAACAAAATCTAAAATGCTGACAATCAGGCTGACTGATGATTATTTCTTAGACCTTGTAAACACCCCACGTCACTAGATGGCAGCTAGCCAAGCAAAAAGTTGTAGCATTGCTATGACAGGAAGATGAAAAAAGGGATGCTTAATAACTAGAACGAAGTTGTGAAGTGCTGAATGTGTAGCTACATAATCTCCCTTTTAAAAGGAACCTGGTAATTTCTTCATTGCGTTGGATTAATAAATACAATTTCAGATAACAAGTTCTCATACCCAACAGAAGAATGTAATTTACCTTTATACAATCATAGCGATGGATAATGCCGAGTATATTAAGCAATTGTCTTTTGTATTCATGTATTCGCTTTACCTGCACATCAAACATTGCATCCAAACTGACCTGCAATCAAAGGTAACACATGCCAAGATCAGATCGGTAGGAAGCTTCCACAAATCTAAAACTAATGAAAAGTAGCAGACACCAAGGATTAAAATTCCAAGAAAATACTTCCAGTCAAACCTTCACACCACTCATTGCTTCAATGTACTCAGCAAGTCTCATTTTATTAACCTTCCTGACCTACAATTCAATATTTAACACATTAAAATTAATTTACTCCATGAATAACCAGTACACAAAATATATTTTGTTCCAGAGCAACCAAATGCATATCAAAACTAAAAAGTACCATCTTCCATTCTTGTTGTAGATCAGCATCTGCTGCATATTCTCGCAAGCCCATTAAGAGATCAACATCATTGATCCAAGCCTCTGTTCCAAGCCATTTTGAGATAAGAGCACATAAACTAGGATTGCTCACCACAATCCAGCGACGCTGAGAAACCACATGTCAAAAAAAGTAAAATAAATAAATAAATAAAATACTTCACATTCACTCTAATATCAACCTTGTACTCTAAGTAATTCATAGTTATCAACCACAGATGCATCACTGCATAAATAAAACAATCCTCCAATTTTTTAAATGCCATAGCAACTTGATGCGTCTACAAGAACAGGAATAATGGAATAATACACACACACACACATGTGTGTGTGTGTATAGAATCAAAACAAATCAAACTACAGATCATCAAATTAAACAGAAATGTGCACAAAATTTATCTACTCAGGACTTGGATTCAAGCTGCTGTCAATAAACAGCATCAGAGTAAAAACAAGTTAATTTGAAAATTATTAATAATTTGGGTATAGGAATGGTGGGAGAAATGAGATCTCAATGGGGTGCTCAAAGAGATACATGCAATTTTGAGCAAGGATCCATAACTCCTTCCAGTGAAGATTCACTACAAGTTCTATTTAGAAAAGCGCAACCTATGAGGACCAAGAGAGCAATCAGAATCTGTTCAATTGCAAAGTTCCCTATCTTTCTGCAAGTATAAGTAAATAAAACAAGAAGAGAAATCAATTCAATAGCATACATATTGATTAAGTGGTTTCTACCTGAGTCGCCCCATTTGTCTTGTACTGAAATTTCTCAGGCCACAGCTCAAAAAAATCCTGCAAAGATGCTCTGAAAAGTATCAGATAACTTCACATAAGAGAACATTTTAGTTTTTAAAGAGTGGGGAGCCATGAGACAAACTAAAAAAATGGGCATTGAACAAGAGGACTTTTCTAATAAAATTATTTATTGAATTTCCATAGGCATCAAAAGTAAATGAAACTCATTCACAAACATAATAATTTTGATATTATTTAATAGATTTCAGGATCTTTAGCAGTTGAGCACACTCACAAAAATATAATTCTAACACCCATCCCATGTATCAGAATATATGCTACGCAGAAAGGATGAAAGCTCTGAGATTATGCTAAGTCCTGATCGAACCCATTGCCAGATTGGATTGGCTGATAATGCAAACTATAATCTAGTTGAGTTGGGTACTGAAATATATGAAGTATGGTGGGGAGGTCAATTTCTTTTATTTCTCAATTATACTTCTTTTTCCCATTTCTATAAAATCTTTCTTATATTGGCAATTAATGAAATCAAGACGATATATAGTCAAAGACCATACTGACTACCTGAGCTAAAACAGAGCATTTCTGTATCTTGAATCTGTTGTCCTATCTAAATTTTAAGAGTAGCTCATCAAACCACAGAAGAAGGGGAAAAAAACAAACAAACAATTTCCTTTTGCTTACAAACATTTAACAATATTTAGCTCCATAATAATTAATGAAGTAGAAATTTAAATATTTTCATTTTTATCATTACCGAAGGGCGAAAAGGCAATGAAAAAAATTGATAAACTGAAGTTACTAGACGAATTACCTTGAATAATCTTGTTCTCAGTAGTTCTGAATGTGCTTTGGAAACACCATTCACAGTATGACAACAAACAATTGACAGGTTTGCCATTCGAATTTGCTGTCAAATGAAATATGACTTATGTATTAGACTTCTAGAATTTTTTTCAATTCACCACCTATGTTTTTTTCCATTCGAATTTGCTATCCCCACCTTTTTTTTTTTTTAATAAAGGGAATATTGTATTAAGAAGTAAACTACCAATTAATAGCAAAAGAAAAGTTTACGATGGTTTTTTGAATACCTTCACAGCACCTTCCTCCACAATTGACATCTGAGACAGCCGATTGTAGTCCGGACCAATCCTCCTTTTCAACTCTTCCATAAAATTAAAGTTTATATCATATATAATCTGAAAAGAAAAAGAAAAAGGACAATTTTATAATAGCTTCTGAATATGAGAAGGCAGAAAAAGATTCAGAACAATCTTTTTGATAATTATGATCCAAAAATGAATTGATTATGAGCCAAATGATTCTATGAAAGATCAATATAACTCAGCAAGCTTGTTTCTCGATATTTGAAAAGTGAAGACAATTCTTGGAAAGGTGGACACACTATCCCATGAATTTATCAAGCATTTCCATGGCTTACCACTCCTCTGTATTTATTTTTTATTTAATGTTATGCCAGAGAAGGGGAACAAAATTTATTTATATAAAAGCATAAATTGTAAGAGTCTCCTAAAACGCACTTGCAAATGGCGTGGGAGAAGACTTCCCAGCAGATCAACAGGGATTTTCTCAAGTCCTTCAGGTAGTACTGTGTGTGTTGTAAAAGAGAAAATTTTACACACAATGTCCCATGCTCTATTCCAACCCAAATGTTCCTCATCAACAAGCACTCTCATAACCTCAGGTATAGCAATAGATGGGTGGGTATCGTTCAGCTGCAAAGCAACCTGAATAAGACATGGAAACATAGTTTAAGTCAGTGGACTACAAGCAGCAAACCCAAGTCAGAGAGAAATAGAATCAATTCTGTCCATGGACAGAAAATTTTCCATTTCTCAATCCCACAACTGCCCGTATGCTAAATGGACACAGAATCTGGCTGTCACAATGATTGCAAAAGAATGCTAACAGCAGGTACAGCCACCTGATTATGAAATTAAAAACTTATAAACTTAAGAACAGTAATCTTAATCGTATTACAATGGAATAATCTAACACAAAAGAATTCACTCAATTTATTGTCCATTGTTTGGTATCCTCATCTTGCAATAATATTAGCATAACTGTAGATTAATATATCAAAAATACAGAATATTAGAATTAGAACCTTCTCTGGGAAATCATCGAAGTTATTGTGATTTTCTTTAAACCTCCGAATGATGTCTTGTAACGATGCTGAGACTAAGAAATATTGTTGTTTTAACCGCAGTTCCTTTCCCTGAAAAGCCCAAAGAAATGGAAACATGTATTAAGCAAGGGGGACGATAGAGCATTATAGAAAGGGAAAACAAAATAAGTAAGATACACAAAAAGGTGCCAACTCGATAAAAGACTTTTTTGATGCCTATCTTCTATAATAGAGTGTTTCTGCTGCCTGATTTCAGGATAGGATGGAACGAATATATTAGAGGAAGAAGGTTACCCATAACAGAGTATGAGGTAGAATTTACACGCACAAAAACAAAAAACAAAAAGAAAAAGAGAGCCAGTGGGAGGGGGTGGAGGGGGGATGAATAGATGCAATATTAATAAATGAAGACATCTAGGAAAACACATTGATGTTACAATAATTTAAGGAATCAAATTATACTCCCTCACTAAAGAGTGCATATTATGAGCAAATTAATCGGATGAGAAAAATTAAAAAGAATTACATTTAACATCTGTTTGAAGCAAAGAGAGCTTGATGGCTACAGCGGAGAATTCTCTTCTAAAACTTTAGGAGACTATCACATATTAAGCAAAAAGGAAAAATATAGCAATAGAACCAGTTATGCTTTCTGGATGGCATGCTAGGCAACCTAGAAACAATATGCTCCTAAGATAAGTTCCAGTGGAAATGAGTATGATGAGAGGGGTGAATAAGGAAGACAGGAAAAGAAACAGAAGTAACAAATTGAGCAATTATAGAAAAACCAGAGTAGCTCCACTACAAAAGAAATGCACAGGAAATTGTTTACAAGAGAATTTCCTATCCCTTGAATGTCCACAAATGGTCAATTCCTGAATTAGACCAGAATTACATCCCTGTAAAGTATAATTTTGTGTAAATTGATTACAATTTTTTGTCAACATAAATGAACCACAAGGTAATACAAGGTCATAGACATAATGCCGCAAGTGATTAAATTAAAAAACCCTACCAAAAGCAGTAGGAATAATCTCTATTCCATCGAACTCCAATGGGTTTCCCCACAGAAATACACAACCTTTAAATACAATTATTACGATATGAAGCATAACATATACCTAAGAGACCAAGTATTATTAAATTTTGAAATAAATAAGGAATAATTAATAAATTAAAGAACAAAATGTACCTGATAAGACCGGTCATCGGGGTATAAAACACTGCTTATTGTTTCAGCCCTCTGTCTATTAACAATAGCATTGATGTAATCCCCAGTATTATAGGACTCCTGCAAATGACATATGTTGAAAATAAAGATCCTAAAAATAAAATCCAAATTCCTACAAAATTTATATATAGAAAGAGCTAACTATTAAAAACCCTTGAGAAAATAAGGTGGGGGAGGGGAGACTTTAGTAAAGTAGCTATACATTGAGGTGCTGATTTCAAATTTTGATTATAATAGAAGAGATGACCATAAATAGAGTTAAAACACCCAAAAACGACTCATGTAGACAACCCCAAGTATACAGCGTCTTCATTGTATAGAATAAATTAAAGAAGCCAATGGAATAGTAGTTTTTAGTGGAGAAAACACATTTTCTTTTTAAGCAACTCCAGACCAAACTAGACACAGATAAATTGCAATTATCACTATGACTTACCTAAATGAAAAGGTGCATGCTTGAAATGCATAAAATTGTACTCTAATCAAATTTACCAAATCATATTGACCACTAGGTTTAGCAGCCCACAGGCGAAGATTAATGGTATTCCTCGTTCCATAACCAGGAATAGGATTGTCATAGGCAACAGCTTCAACCTGCCAGTAAGGACACAAACTATTAAGCCGAATGTCAAGCTATTCGGTAAAACTGTGTTTCCTGTTCAGTCACTGTTGCTTCATAAAGTTCAAACTCAAATGATTGCAAAAATTCACTTGGTACAACACTGCCCTAAATATATGAAAGAAATTATTATCTTACCATTTCTCCAGGAACCCAAACTTTACTTTTTCCTCCATTCAGGACTTCCTCTTCAACACTCCCATAGAACTTATCCAACCAACATAATATAGAGTGGCAGTAAACATACAGAAGTTTTAGACAATGTAAAAGATAGAAACAATGAAAAAACTTAACAGAGACAGAAAGGGGGTGTACTTGCAAACCTTCACTGCATATGACACATGAACCCGCTCTATCTCCCAAGGGTTTCCAAAATTTAACCAAAAATCAGGTTGTTCATGTTGAAACCCATCCAATATGACCTGACGAAACAACCCGTACTGATAGCGTAGTCCATAACTGAAGAGTGAAGATGTAATTCCACTAAATTTAGTTAACACCTTCCAATTTAGAAACAATTGATAGCCAAAGAATACTTCCAAATAAACAAGAGTCTGGAATCTTTAATATTAATAAATTGGTTCAGTTTCTTAAAGTCACCAGACAAACAAGCCAGTAAAGTTAGAAAAAAAGTGGTCAATATATCAACTTTTTATTATATATTATATTTCAGGAGAGATGAGGAGATGTTGAAATGTTGGCATATCTGAGATGATCTCAGAAGAAAAAGTTGAGTAAGTCACCACTCTCATAGCCTCGTCTCAGGGTTTAAAACATTGATAATGATTCTCTGGCTAAAAGGAAGGAAAAATATCCTGTTAGATACTAAGAAATTTATAAATCAAAAACTAAGAAAACTAAGAAGTCTAAAGGTAGAGGCTTCCAAAAAAGCTTACTCCAAAGTACTACAAAATGATATAGCCCTTACGAGAATGAAATGATGGAATAGAACACATTCAGGTTGAGAGAAGACCTAGATAAGCTTATTAGACTAACAACGAAAAAAATTTACAAAAATCTCATGACTCAATCAAAGAATAGAACTATACCCCCATGCAGGATAGTCCAGTGTTGCTAAAGAATCCATTTGGCACGCTGATAGGCGAGCAAGACCACCATTACCAAGGGCAGCATCTCCTTCCTTGAAAAACCACAGCAAATGGCTTAAGCAATAGAGAAAAATTATGTATAGTTATTTGAGTATAGAAATAACAAAAATGTAATTTCAATAGATGAAGATGAGTTACATGTTTAAATTTTAAAATATCATGATAATCTCATAATCAGCATCAGAGACATGTTTCAGCATGAAAGGCATGCATACTCATCTCCAACACAACCTGGAATTTGGGAACGTTTCTCCCTTTATTAGTCAATTTATGACATAATTGGCGCCCATCCTTTGTCCCATCAATAAATAAATAAATAAATATATTCCAACTCCAACTCTTGCATATTTTCTTTTATGTCCATGAAATGTTTTTTCACTCAAAAGAATAAGTATGGCCAATTTTTTTATGGTGATCATGGAGAAGAAACATAATCTATAGCTAACCTGCTCTGCCAAGACTTCAAACTCAAAACCAAGCTGACTTAAAGCATCTGCATATTGGTCCCGGATGCCAAGATTTATAACACTATTTGACAAGGAGCGACCTGACATACCAAATACCACATGGTGTTTTAGCAAAAAGTACATCATCAGGAGGAAGAACAATACAAAACAAAACATATTAATAAGTGAAACCAATTGGGGAGCGGGGGAGAAGAGGCGGGTAGGAGAGGAGGTAAACAATAAGAGAAATGCCTCATCAAATTTGTAGAAATCTCAAAACAGGCATGCTATTAGTGTAACAAGAAAGCATATACACGTACATAGATAAATAGAGAAAATGCATTACAAAAGATGTTCTGAAACTTGCATGCCGCCCAAAGAAAGAAGTCAACTAGTTACATTACTCGACACAAATTTTAGTGAATACAGGGAAACTTCTCTGTATGTGATGTGTTTATGGAGCCACTTCTTCACTCATAGCAAACAAAGCCCTAGCACAAAAAACCTTTTGGCGGTTGCCTATCTTGACATCACTATTAATTAACTCATAAGATCCCTAAAACAACAAAGGCAACAAACAAACACTAGATAGCACTCAACAAAGCTATGAAAAACAGTGTTCTCTTTTAAGTAAGAGAAGATAAACACAAGGGAACAGAAAAAGTGAAGCACATTCGGCATGCTTTATGTATGACATTCGTCTGTGAACCATTGTATTTCTCATCATGGTGAAGCAGACATAATGTTTGCAGGCACAGAAAAATCAAAATCTCCCTTTCAATTGTAGTCTAATATTTGCTGAGTCCTCCTATAAAAGCGGAAGTCGTAAAAATCCTTTTCAGAGGGCAAATTTCGATAAACTAGATTAGCATAAGTTCCATAGGCTTTACTCAATTCATGTCCAACCCACATTAATTTCTATTATGTTCTTTTCTAGAATAGAATCAACTAGCCATCAGTTGCCTTTTGAGTTAACTTGTGACTTATCTTGCTTCCTTTTCTGTTTAAAGACCAAGGAAGTTGACTCCTTGTGTCTTGAGACAGGCAGGTGTTGAATGAGCAGAAAATGCAATAGTTTTTCCATAATAGTATGTCACACATTGCATAGTCAAAGATATACGAGAAGGCAGTCACATCTAATCCAATACTAAAACCTACAGGCCCGGACATCTCTAATTCCTGCATGAAGAATTTCCAGTCCTATAAATGCAAGAAGAAGAAGAATACAACAGTCACAATATACATTTATTAGAAGTTGCAAAAATAAATAGATCTGCTTCTATGTTGAATGTGGACTTGAATTTTTTTATAAAAATACTTCTAAAAATCATCCTACAAGAAACTAGGGAAGGCTAGCTGCCTTAAATCCTTAATTGAATCACAGATAATAAAAATTAAAACAAAAACAAAAAAACAAAAAAAAAAAA
>JAESVK010000332.1:188612-204172 GCA_017140935.1 Hamamelis virginiana | reverse complement strand
AAAAAAAAAAAAAAAAAAAAACAAACAAACAAACAAAAAACAAAAAACTGACCTTCACAATTTCACTTTGAAAGAAACTTAAACTTAACAACTTAAGATCCTCTAGCATAAAAAATTCACAGAAAGCTATATGCCTTGAAACCCATATATTAAACTCTGGCATTGAGGATGTCACTCCTACAAAAATAACAGAATTATATCATCATATGAGAACTTTGGAAACATATTTATCACAAAATTAACTGAAACAGGTAACAGACTAACAGTAAATAATTATAGAACGTTCATCAACCAAAAAAAGTCACAATATTCATCTTTTCCATTCAGAAAAAGGGCATACAGATAAGCCATCAACAATATTACTAAAGTGTCTAAAACACCCAAAAAAATACAAAAACAAAAAACCTCCCATAAAGGTTATAAATACCCATAAGAAATTCCAGCGAAAGGTAATATAGGCGCTTTGGATCTTTCCTCTTGAAATACAGTTGAGTATCATGCCAACGCTCAATCAGCCGATCTCTTACACTATGTGATAAAGCCTACAAATAGCAACATTTAAAAATCAACTTCATGATGTCAACTCTTAAAAAGATATTACCACAATGACTACACAAAGAAAAGGAGCAGCTTGGATAATGCTTTTTTTTGTTTTATCATCTTGCTAAATCAGGTCATACCATGCTTAAAAGAAATAATGCATCCCCATACACTAAAGCAATAGAAATCACCATACATCTCAATCATAAATTACTCACATCGTGTAAAGATAAGGCATGGAGGATATAAATGTGGGCTAGTTAAAGCCCGATAAAATTTAAAGAAACCTCAACATAGCAATCAATATTTATAGGCTAAGATCCCTGGACTCCCTGCCTTGACTCATGAGTTAACAAATTAGGTTGTGTGTGTGGTCTGGTAATTGGATTTGATGGGTGTTTAAAAAAGTTTGACTGCATAGCATGGTAAAAAAATCTCAAATTATTCCCAAAACTCCCAAGTTGTTCCTCATTTTTTTCTTCATGAAATACCTTGGTTTGTTCATTTCCCAATTTATTCACAATATTTTAAATATTCTAACTATTACAATTAGAGCAGTCAACATTGCATAACATCCTCTCTTTTTTTTCTTTTTTCTTTTTTCTTTTTTGTTACATGTACAGATTTCTCAATCCCAAATCATTCCCGCAATTTCTTTCAATTGGCCAAAATATTTCATCACTAACTTACATGTTCCAAATTATCTTAAATGTTCCAAATTATTTCAATTCCAATTAAATCACAAATCCTGCATTTGTCACTATAGTCTATAAATGTGATGTTCAAACAGCATTAAAAAAAAAATGTAAAAACCCATTAAAAATGATGCAAACACATAATCCCATGCAATCTTTGCTTTAGTAAACGTACCTTAATGTATATTCTACTAGGACCCATTAATATCATTCTGATCTGATCCTCCACTAAGAAATCAAAAACTCAAAAATCATCCAAGTTTTGAAATTGCCAAAATGATTAGCATTTTCCCGCCAAAATTAAAAAATCCCAAAATGATTTATTTTCTAACAAAATCACAGCATTTCTTGAATTAACAATCTTCTTGGGGCCCTCGGCTGCAATTTTACAAAACTAGGCAGATTACTTGTTTCATATCCTAGTCATATGGTATTGTTTTGGGGGTTCATCTTGGTGTACCTAGTATTAACTTGCTTGCTGAAACAAAATTACATTCTTAAGAAGACTAAGGGGTTCATCTCTCTCTCTCTCTCTCTCTCTCTCTCTCTCTCTATATATATATATATATATATATATATATATAGAGAGAGAGAGAGACAGAGACAGAGACAGAGACAGAGACAGAGACAGAAAGAGAGACAGAGGCAGAGACAGAGAGATATACAGAGCTCAAATCACAAACTACTAATACAATTAATGAGGAATACTAATACAATTAAACCCACTTTACCTGATAAGCTTCAAAATCATCGAAACTAAACCGCGACCTACCCACAGTGTACTCAACATGTTCAAGAATATCCTTCTGAAGACTAACCGGATCATTCTTAAGAAACCCATCCATCAACCCAAACATCCTCTCCGCCTTTGCCTTACGGTCGCCGAACTCCGCCACCAATCCAGCTCTCCTCACCACAATCCCTCTCGTCGCCGCCGCCGCCGCCGAAACAGTTCCATCGCCGCCGTCAATTGCTTCTCTCAGCGCCTTCTCAATCCGTTCCAAATTTTCCTCATCTTCAATCTTACGCCCGTGAGAATCGGTGACGAAGAATCTCTTAACGAAGAAATCGCCTTCGAATTCGAGAGTGGCTTTGTCTATTCGGAGGCCGAGGACTTTAAAAACCCTAGTGGTCAGTTGGAGGAGGCCGATCTTGTTGCGAGCTCTGATCAGGAAGGCGGTGGAGTCAGCGGCGGCAGAGTTGTCGACAGTTATGGTTGAAGTGGTGGCGGCGGCAGCGGCCGGTGTTGGTTCGCGATTGAGTGAGGAGTTGCAGATGAGAGAATGTGATGGTGATGCTTTTGGCTGTAGAGTTGGAAATGGACGGTGGAGATTGGCGAAAGATGGAGTAAAACGGTTTGACTGTTGGAGAGAGAGAGTAAAGGGAATGAAGCAAATCGCTGACATTGTAAGATTTTCGACAAATTTGCAGAGAGAGAGAGAGAGAGAGAGAGAGAGAGGGAGGAAGAGGGTTTCAAATCGCTGACATTGTAAGATTTTCGACAAATTTGCAGAGAGAGAGAGAGACAGAGAGAGAGGGAGGAAGAGGGTGAAGAGCTCAACTGCAATTTAGTTGCAGAGCTTTGGTAGAGGGATCAAGTCATTAAAAAAGTACGTGAAGTAAGATTTCGAAGTATGAAAAGGTGTTGGTTGAAAAAGAAAGAGCGTGGAGTTTTTACAGTTTTATGTTACGAGCAGTGCTAAAGTGCGGGGGTCCTCATGCAATAGTTTTTAGGTGGGTTATCATATTAGATACTGGGTCCGTTTGATTGGACAGAAGAGGAAGGGGGAGTGAAATCTGTACACACGTGCCTAAATAATGAAGGGCCATGGCATCTTATCATGGAGGTAATAGCACGAGATAATCACCCAATCCCTTCTCGTGAAGTAACAGTTGATGGTTGCAGAAAGTGTTGCTGCTTTCGAGAATCATGAGTTCGAGATATTGAACTCAGATGTGCAATGCAATGCAATGACTCAAGTTTTTGGAATCCGGATCCTCTGCTTGGGGATAGCTTGCTTGTATTCACTTGGATTTTTATTGGATTAAGCCACGTCAGCAAAAAGTGAAATCAACGGTCGAAGATTGAAGACAAAGCAAAACGGCATTAGAAGGTTGCGTTTTGAGGCAGACGGCATTAACATATCCAGTGCTCCATCCTCTCTCCCTTCTCATTTTCTCTCTCCTCTCCACTTCACAGACCTTCATAACCATAGCAACACATATCCTTCTCTCTCTCCCTTATCTATTCCATTAAATTTTTTTCAGGATTTATCAACAAACACAACATCCCTAATTTAACTCAAATTTTTTGGGTATAAGTATAGAGTTGAACAGAGGAGGAAATGAAGATTTGCAGAAAGGGATCAAACCCTTGTTTTTTTAAACAGTTTCCTCGTGAATTTTTTGTCAAACATCCAAACTCTCGTTTTTTTTCTCCCATTTTCTCAGTAGCCAAACACCCAAACCCACATTTTTTCCACACATTTTCTTAGCAACCAAACACACGATCTGGGAATGCAAGGAGGGATAGCAAGATTCTGGATTCTGCACTTGTCATTATGGGTAAAAATTGCATCTTTTTTGCAAGGGGAAAAAAAAAAAAAAAAACCAATGTTGAAAACCCTAACCCACATGAATTAAGATGTGAACAACCCAATTTGTTCACAATTTTGAAAACCCAAACTGCTACTGCTGCGGTTTCTTCTTCTCTGTTCTGCATCTGCACCTTTTTTTTTTTTTTTTTTGCTGTTTTCGGGAACACCCCCCCTTTCTTCTTCTTCTTCTTCTTCTTATCTATTTTGCTTCTGCTGCAGCACGTTTTTGTTTTTTTGTTTTTGGTAGAAACCCCAACCCCAATCTTCTTCTTCTTCTTCTTTTCTTCTCGATCTGTTCTGCTGCTGATGCTCTATCAAGTTTTTTTTTTTTTTGGCTCTTTCGGCAAAACCCCCAAATCCCTCTTCTTCTTTTTCAATGTAGCAAAACTGTGTGCAGTGTGCGTTGAAGGGAAAAAGAAAAAGCACCCTTCTTCTTCAATGTAGATGGCCTTATATTTTCAACCGTTGATTTCAATTTTTGCTGATGTGGCTTAATCTGATGTAAACCCAAGTGAATACAAGCAAATTAAACCCAAGTAGAGGATCCGGGTTCAAGTTTCTGGTGGGTGGGTTGGACCTTGTGATCCATGGGCTTATCATGGACCGGCCGGCCCGATTCCGACTCTCCCATCGGCTTTTTGTAGAAGGCCTTTTTTTTTTTTTTTTTTTTTTTTAGCTAGTGCTATTGTGTGTGTTGCTTCAAAATATTTCCACTGCTTTTGTGCTAATTAAGTAATTGTGTGTGCATATGTTTTAACTACCAATAGAAAACAATATATATATATATATATATAGAGTTTAAAGCTAATATGTGTGCAGAGGAAAGTCCTGAATTAATTAATTTAAAGTAGATTACTTGTACTAAAGCCCTCCTACGATAGCTTTCTTTAAAATCATTTTAGAAAAAATAGTTCTTTACATATCTCTTTAGAATTACATTTAAATCATGTTTATGTATTAAAATTTTCATATATTGAAGTGATTGTGACGAAAATTGAAGTCCTCAAACTTTTGTTACACAGTTTTAGTATAAAAATTTTTACTAACCACTCTATCACCTCCCACGGCGTCTAAAAATTATTGTCATATCAATTCTTATATTAAGTGAAATTTTAAATTCTAAAAATAATTTTAGAAATAAAAACTAATGTAAACTAAACTTAAATTTCCATCTCCTCTTCAAAAGATAAATCCCGAGTTAGAAATGTGAGTTTGGATCAATAATTATGTTTTGGGGTGTTTACTCATAGGTCCTATTTATAAGTTTTGTTTACCCAAAACTTCCGCCATCTTTTCATTTTATCTAAAAATTTCTTTTAATGAAAAACACATTAGTTTGTTCTTTGATTTTATAGAAATTGATCATTTTGCAGAAAACTGATGTATAAATAAGTTTTTGGGAAGTGCTTGAAAAACTGATACATAGATCAATTTTTTAGAAGTGCTTGGACTTTTGGATAAAAATAATAATAATAATTTGGACTTTTGAATAAAATAAAAAGATAACATAACTTTTAGTCTTTTAGGTAAAAAAAATTCAAAATGGGAATTATGGATAATAAATTTCTCACAATTGAAAACCTTATGGTCTTTTTTTTCTTTCCAAAACACGTTTTAAGAATAAAAACGCGTTCTACAGAACTTTCTAATTGACGTTTCTCTAAAAAACACGTTTCTAGAAAGTTCCACACCCTTCTCGCTCCTGCCAGAACACTCTCTCACTCTTCTTCTCCCACCTTCAAATTATCAAACCAATCTAACACCCACTCACCCATTACCAATAAATAGATATCAAACACATACAGATCTTCAATTGACACAGATTTTTGCAAGAAGAGCTCAAGTTTTAGCAGTAGCAGAAGAAGAAGAAGAAGAAGAAGAAGAAAATGGGTGTGGATTACTACAAGATACTGCAGGTAGACAAGACCGCCAAAGATGAAGAATTGAAGAAAGCATATAGAAAACTAGCCATGAAATGGCACCCTGATAAAAATCCCAACAACAAGAAAGAAGCCGAAGCCAAATTCAAACAGATTTCTGAAGCCTATGAGGTATATACATATTCATTCATTCTCTCTCTCTCTCTCTCTCTCTCTCTCTCTCGTGAAATATTCTGAATTTAATTCCTGATTTGTTAATTACAGGTTCTTAGTGATCCCCAGAAGAGAGCAGTATACGATCAGTATGGTGAAGAAGGGCTTAAAGGCCAAGTGCCGCCGCCAGATGCCGGCGGTCCTGGTGGTGGTGCTTCCTTCTTCCAAACCGGAGATGGACCTACTGTATATAGATTCAATCCCAGAAATGCCAATGACATTTTCGCCGAGTTTTTCGGCTTTTCGACCCCTTTTGGAGGAATGGGCGGCGCCGGCGGTGGTGCCGGTGGCATGAGAGGTGGTTCGAGGTTTCCCGGTGGAATGTTTGGGGAAGATATGTTTAGTTCAATGAGTCAAGGACCTCGCAAGGCGCCTCCGATTGAAAGAACACTGCCTTGTAGCCTTGAAGAGCTTTACAAGGGAACTACAAAGAAGATGAAGATCTCAAGGGAAATTGCAGATGCTAGTGGGTAAGTAATTCTTCTCTAATTATACATGTCTTCTTCTGCTTCATCTGCATGACTAATGCTTCAAATTACGACCCAAATTCAATATCTGTATCTCTAATTTTTAGCCGAGAGGTTTCTTATACGCATATTGTCTTGTGTGGCACAGGAGAACCATGCCAGTGGAGGAGATTCTAACCATTGAAATAAAGCCCGGCTGGAAAAAGGGAACAAAAATAACATTCCCAGAAAAAGGAAACGAGCAACCGAACATAATCCCATCAGATCTCGTATTCATAATTGATGAAAAACCACACAGCACCTTCACAAGAGAAGGCAATGACTTGGTTCTCACACAAAAGATTTCACTTGCCGAAGCTTTAACAGGCTACACAGTTCACATCACAACGCTAGATGGAAGAAGCCTCACCATCCCAATTAACGCTCCGATTCATCCAAATTATGAGGAAATTGTCCCAAAAGAAGGCATGCCCATTCCAAAAGAACCTTCAAAGAGGGGGAATTTGAGGATTAAATTCAATATCAAATTCCCAACAAGGTTATCTGCAGAGCAGAAGAATGGTATCAAGAAACTGTTGGCCTCTTGAAAATTGAAAATGGAAGAGCTGTGAGAGTTGGAATTTATCTTGTGAATATTGATTCTGAGATTGCAGTGATGTGTTGTAATGTATGTGTGGTAATTTTGTTTTAACACTTATACATCTGTAATCCAAATCCAATAAAATTGAGCAATTTTTGATCAAGGGAGAAGAAATTTATTGAACAAAAATATTTATGGACTTGTGGTATTATAGATATACAAAAATGATCAAGTTATGCTTTATATAAGGGTTTTTTTTTTTTTTTTCCCATAAACCTCCAACTTTTATTAAGAGATAGAGAAAAAAAATGTACAGTAAGAGCTCAAATAGAACCAGAAATAGAAAACTAGCATAATTACCGATAATCCATATCCCATTATTGGTAATTGATGATGAATTACCGGTAATAACAAAGGAAATATTGGAAAAAAAGCAACTTCTGGAAATCGGATTTCTGCAATTTGCCTTCAATTACCGATAATTGAGAAGAGGATTATCGGTAAATTGGTAATGCTGCACTATGAAGCTTATTAGAGAATTGCTGAACCAACCCACTTCCAACTAATTGAATTTTCTATTATCTCTATTATTTTTTCAAAACCTCATACTCTAAGATTAGGAAAACCCAGCTTGTCCATCCTAATTATGTCTCTTAAATGCCTCGGCAATTGATTAATATCATTATAGATGACATTCCTTTGAAGTTCAACCTGTTTAGCCAAGTTATGCTTTATATAAGCTTATGTCGGCAAGAAGTCAATAAATGATTATGTGATGAATATTTTGAAAAATTCATCATTTGATTAGATATTGTACTTATGCATGTCAGGCACACAAAAAATCACTCAAAAAAATTATGACATTAGATTTCACTCAACAGTTGGTTTTTTAGAAATTTCACTCAAAAAAATTGTGGTAATTTTCAACTGTCACAATTTTTCATAACTATATTTTGAAATTATGACATTAGATCACCGTGATTTTTGGCGTGCTTGACATCTATAAGTACAACATCTCATCCAACGGCCAGTTTTTCAAACTATATATCATACAATCATCTATTGACCTTTACACTGACATAACTTATATACGAATATACTGACTAGATCATAACAGTATATGTTAACGTCTGTCCTAATATTATATTAGTCCATTTAATTATAGTCTTTGAAATATATATAATTAAATTCTAATTTTGAAATCATTTTAATCTTTAAGTAATATTTCAACACTTACTATATATTGAATCTATTTCAAATATTAAAATTAAATGGACTGATTTAAATATCATAACATTTTTATGAGAACAGAATATATAAACTTGACTTTCACAGGAGCTTTAAAAGGAGCCTCAATGGAGAAATGACTTGTGTCAAGTTAAAATTTCAGAGTTGGGAGTGCATATAAATTTGGTGCTCGAATCGTGGTAGGGCTGCAGCTGGCACCCGCACTATTCATTGAGAATTTGAGATTGAAATTAACATCCCAGCCAAAGTAACCCATGCTTCTTTTGTTCCCAACCTCTGTACCCCTTTCAGTATATGGCTCATGGAGTACATATAACGTTCAATTTATTTTTTGATGGTAAATGGTAATTAAAGAATCTTCCTTGCTTGAGATTTGCTTTAATTTTCTAAGATTATATATATCGAAGATAACATGAAACTATTCTGGATGTAAATTGGACCATGAATCCATGAATTTTTCTTAATTTTTGAACATATTTGTACTTGAACACGTACTTTGGGTGAACATATATGTTAGTTTGAAGTGGTGGTAACTATTAATTAATTTTTGAAAAAATTTATACTTGAACACTTTGGGTATAGTTTGAAGCGTTGGTACGTAACTGAATGAAAATATACATTTGGATATTATATATATATATATATATATATAGTTGTAATTCGTGTTGATGTGCTATGTGCTATTTTCCTATAAGGCAAATTTGACCCATATGTGGAATTCTTGAAAATGGTTAGAAATCGTTTTCGTATGTGGAGTTTTGGAGAACGGTTAAAAATTGTTTTTCGTATATGAACATTTTGAAAACGGTCAAAAACCGTATTTGTATGGGACATATTTGAAAACGGTTTAAAATCATTTTTCGTATGCGGATCAATGAAAACGGTTAGAAACCATTTTTAAAGAACCACTACCCTTTGACAACACACGTCTAGAGAACGGTTCCATAACCGTTTTCAAAGGATTTTTTGAAAACGGTTTAGTAGTGATATTAAATTACTTTGCATGAAGTAAAATGTTTCTAATTAATGCTTTTACTCAATTCAAATGATTTTACTCAATTGTAAATTAACCATTCTTTGCAATTCTATCAATAATCTCATTGTGGCCTTAGCTCTCAATATGGAAAAAATTATTTAAGGTGACAAGTTGTGTTCAATTGTTATAATTTGTTCATGGTAGGAGGTGGTAGTTAATGCAGGGTTTAGTGGAAGTGGTCAAGGGTTTTGGTTTTGACTTTTTGGGATATGGAGGTGGTAGCATTGGTGTGGGATTACTTAGAAATATTTTGGTTGGTGGATGAAAGATAGTTAATGTGATAAATACATAAGCCCTTTCAAGTTTTAGTACCCCTCTATAAAAGTTAATATCCTTTTGATAAGTAATTTGTGAATTAAGTTATAAGTTTCAATACCCCACTAAAAGTTAGATTTCTTACTAAAAAGTAACTTATAAATTAAGTTTATATGTAGTTTGTGTGTGTGTATTAATGATTCACTCTACCAAAACCAAAATGTGATAAGTACTGTCCATCCTCTGATATGTACAAAAACTACTCCTGTGCACCCACTATGACCATAATTATTTACACATTACCCTTCTCCCACTCCTTTTGTAAAAGAATAAAGTGCTCCCTTAAATTTTAATATTTTGCTATATAGTTGTCAAATATACCTAAATTAAATTAAATCAAAAGTGTTTTTGAAAAATTTGATTACTGTAATGCTATATATCCCAAAAGATTGCTTCCAAAAAGCACCTACCCCAAATGAATCATAACCTTTCATTTATTATGGAGAGAGAAATTGCTAAAAAAGAGAAGGGTTGGATGATCAGCCACATCATTTGGGATACACGTTTGGGACGAATCTTTTGGGAGATATAGCATTTTCCATTTGATAAACTAAAGACCTGATAACACATATGTGAGAAGTAAAAGAGGGAGGGGTAAAGAAATGAGATTCTAGAGGGTTGAAGTGGATTTGCAAGAGAGCTTTTCAAAAAAATTGTTATAAAATTTGACAAACTTATACACATGAAAACTAAAAAAGAGAAGGGGATAAAAATAAAAATTTGTTGTATATATGGTCAAAATGATAAAATAGAAATGAGGGAGAAGCACATTTATAATTAATATAAAATATGAATACTAAAAAAAAAAAAAGAGTAGGTACTGCTACCCATTGGTCCTGTACATGTAGCTTAGTCCTTGATTGTGGCTCGTGACCTTCTGAGGTCCATTATATAGATTTGGATTTATGCCCAAACTTCTTACAAGGAAGATACACCTGCAATATTTCTGTAGCACATGCATGGCTCGATCCAATATGGTGAATGTTATTGAGCATTGCCAAGTTACTCCGCCGCCGGCCACCGTCGTAGGTGGCAGCAAGTCGCTTCCTCTCACTTTTTTTGACCTGCCATGGCTAAACATGCCTCTAATCGAACATCTTCTCTTTTACAAATTTCCCTACTCCAAAGACCATTTTATGGACAACACAATTCCAAGCCTAAAACACTCACTCTCCCTCACCCTCAAACACTTCTATTCCCTCGCCGGAAAACTCACTTTTCCTCCAAATTCCGGCAAGCCCGAAATTCGTTATGTTGATGGCGATTCGGTTTCATTAATCTTTGCTGAGTCTAGTAATGATTTCAACAATCTAACAGGAAATCATGCTCGAAATGTTAGCGAATTTCGACCTCTTGTGCCTCAATTGCCACCAATGTCAATAATGTCCGAAATGTTGGTAGTCCCTCTCGTGGCTATTCAAGTCACATTATTTCCAAATGTTGGCATATGTGTTGGGTTTGCCATGCATCATTTGATAGGTGATGGTAATGCCTTTACTGGTTTCATAAGATCATGGGCTTCAATTACTAAATTAGGAGAAGAGGAGGCATTTTTAAATAGTGGGTCTCTTCCTTTTTATGATAGGAGTGTGATTAAGGACCCAAATGGGCTTGACACCATTTTTTGGAGCCAAGAAGGGCAAAGAAAGTTTGAAGGGTCTCACCCTCAAAACCCACCTGCAGACATGGTCCAAGCCACTTTTGTAATGGGTCGGATTCATGTCCAAAAACTCAAGAAATGGGTCTTAACTCAAAATCCGAGACTTTCACATGTATCAACTTTCACGGTTACTTGTGCTTATGTATGGGCTTGCATGGTCAAGGCAAGAGTGAGAAGTGGAGAAGAGGTGGGTGAAGCAGAATTGGAGCACTTTGTATTCGGGGCAGATTGTCGGGCACTTTTAGACCCACCCATTCCTTCAACTTATATGGGTAATTGCTTAGCCCCATGTTTTGCCACAGCCAAGTGCACCCAATTAGCTGGAGAAGATGGGTTTCTAATTGCAGCTGAGGTTATAGGAAAGGCAATTCAAGAGAGGCTGCACAATGAAGAGGGAGTCCTGAAAGGTGCTGAGAATTGGATCTCGGATTTAGGATCACTAATGGGTCGGGGAAGGATAATTGGGGTTGCCGGGTCACCCCGGTTTGCGATTTATGAGATGGAATTTGGGTGGGGAAAGCCCAAAACAAGTGAAGTTGTATCAGTAGGTGCGTCGGGCTCTATGTCATTAAATGAGTGTAAAGATGGGGAAGGAGGGCTTGAGATTGGTCTGTCCTTCCCCAAAATTAAAATGGAGGCTTTCGCTGCAACCTTTGCCGATGGCCTCCAGGCTTTATGAGGCCTATAATAATTAAAAATATATATAAATAAATAAAAAAAATTACGAAAGGCCAACTATTTGTCGGTTTGCCATATACATTTAAATGAGCAACTGATTTGGAGATGTTAGTTGTTCTTTTAATTGTTACTATGTTCTTGTCTTGTTTTCTTGGATGGTTTTATTATTATCCAGTGTCCGGAAAAATTATCAATGGAATGACTCTAATTGTAATCTTGCTGTAATTAAGGCACCGTTTGGTTTAATTTTTTAAAAGTACTTGTTTGCTTTATTGCTTTTCTACTATTAGCAATATTTGATTTTTTGTTAAAAAATCAAACATTATTTTTTAATTTTTTTGCATTTTTGTTAAGAAAACATACCTTGCTAATTTGAAAAAAGCAAAAAATCAAAAAAAATTTCTAATTTTTTATTAAAAAATTAAATATTGCAAAATTTTTAAAAAGAAAATCCAAACGGTGTTAATAATACACGAATTCAATGAGCGTTAATGTTGGATATAATTACCATAATCACATTTAATTTAAAAATTTTACAAACTATTTTATCACACTCAAGTTGTCTAAAAATGATAACACAATCTTTTAAATCAAGTTGAATTTTGAGTTTAAAAAGTTATTTTTATAAAAGTTAATACAAATGGGACCTTAGTATGAGTTGAGAAGCAGCAACATTGAAAAGGGTTAGAGAGCTTAATTGAAGTAAAACCAATATTAATGAAATAAATTTAAGAGAGTAAATGCATTTTAACAAATGGATGAAAAATTATTTTAGAGATAGAGAAGGAAGATTATAATCTCACTAACCTTAGCTCTTAATGTCCACAAAATCTCTAAACAAAGCAAGTGGTGTTTTTTTTTTTTTTTTTTTTTTTTTACTTCCCAAGTAACGAGGTGTCCGAACTATCAGAGCCCGACTAATCTCCACTCCGCACACAAGGGCATAGCTCTATGGGGTCGTATAATGCGCAAGCTACTAACCCTAACTGGTGGCTGGTCAAGAAAATTTGACTGATTTCAAATCCAGAATGTCTGAGTTTACAGTTCATCATTTTACCGTCAGCTTAACTCTCATTGATTAATTGATTAAGTGGTGTTGACTTGTTATAATTTATCAACGGTAAGAGGTGGTTGAAAGTTGAAAGTTGTTATAATATATTAATGGAAATGGTTGAGGATTAAGCTTGGATTGACTTGACTTATGGATGGTGGTGGTAACATTAGAGTGCATCCGGATTTGCTGCTGAGGGGTAAACCAAAGCATATGCTGAGATTTGCCTGTGATGACGACACATCACATGCAAGGCACATCAGATGGCCGATAAATGAAGATGATTTAAACGAAGATGATTTAAACGCTTATATGGAGGTCATTTTGGAGGCCTTCTAGCCAAGGTTTTTTTTTTTTTTAATATATATATATATATATAATTTTAACACTAACAGCCTTCGAAACGATGTCATCATCAATAAAAAGCTTGGATATATAATTATTAATACTGATTTGCATCATCAATAAAAAGCTTCAATGCCACTAATTTGTTTGGGTGTTCGGCGAAATGGAAAATCAGACATTACAGAATCTCCCAGAAAGAAATTCTCAGCTAGCCCTGAATTCAAACTTGCCTAAGACTCTTGATGAAATGATCTTTTTTTCCATGCTTAAGGTGTTTGATGAAATTTCTGTGAGAAGAATAAATGATCTTTTTGCCATGCTTTAAAGCATATATATATGCTTCAGGTGTTTGATGAAAATTCTATGAGATTAATTTAACCTTTTTCATGTGATGTGTTGCCATCTTAATTAAGTAAACCTCAGCACATGCTAAGTTTTCCCCCCCCGGGGCCCGGGCTCCCTATCTTTTTCCCCTTAGCTAATTTAGGGAGCAATTGTTGGTGAAGAGTGCTCCAACTGGATCCCTATATGGCTCCCTATTTTAGAAAATAGCTTTGATTCTCAATTACTCCATTAATGTAGGGAGTGACTTTGACTCCCTATTCATTATTTTAGACACTTTTATTCCATCAAAAGTAAACAAGCTTACAAGGGTCGATTTGTCCCAATCAATATTTTGAATTCTTTTATCTCAAAAATAAATGAAAAAAATTCATAACCATGCAAAATAGTGAGCATGGTTGGAGTAACCTAACTCCCTAAAATAGTTTTGTAGCCATTTTAGCTAAAGTTTAAAGAACATGATTGGAGATACTCTAAGAAACATACTGGTTGGTGAGAGAAAGATGGAGAAGTAATGCGGGGATGAAAGGATAGTTAATGTGACAAGATGTACGAAAGTCCTTTTAAGTTTCCCCCCAAAGATTTGGTGTCTTACTCTTTCAAAGATAATGTGTAAATTAAGATTATGAATGGTCCTTGCATGTATTAATGATTCACTCTACCGAAAAAAAACAAGTGTGACAAGTATTGTCCAACCTCCTAACTCCGTACATAAACAACCACGGTGCACCCATTATGACCATAATTATTAATGCATAACACCCTCTCTCTCTCTCTCTCTCTCTTACAATAATAATGTGGCCCCTTAAATTTTAATATCGGATTCTTTATGTTTAATCTTAATTTTATAAACTAATTAAAGAATCAATTGTGTACAAAAATTTGATTAGAGAAATAGAAAGAGGAAGAGAAGTGAGATTATCTGATAATTATTTACAGGGAAATTGAGAGAGAGAGAGAGAGAGAGAGAGAGAGAGAGTGGGGGTGTGCAAGAATAAAAAACTGTTAAGGGATAAAAATGAGAGAAGCAAATTTATAATCGATAGAAATTATGTGTAAAAAACAAGAAAGAAAGGAAAAAAGAAAGTTAAGTAGGTGGCCGCTACCAACTGGTCCAATTAATGTTCACTCTTGATTGTGGCTCGCCACCTTCAAGGTCCATTATGTAGATTCGGATACAAACTTCTTACAATACATATAGATATATATATATATATATATATCTCTCTCTATGTATATATATAGATAGATAGATATAGATATAACAGCAATATATTACTGTATCATATGCATGCAATGGCTCCATCCAACGTGGTGAATGTCATTGAGTATTGCCAAGTTACTCCACCACCGGCCACCGTCATGGGCGGCAAGTCACTTCCTCTCACTTTTTTTGACCTGCCATGGCTACACATGCCTCATATCCAACACCTTATCTTTTATGAATATCCCTACTCCAAATCCCATTTTATGCACACCACAATTCCTAGCCTTAAAAATTCACTGTCCCTCACTCTCAAACACTTCTATTCACTTGCCGGAAAACTCACATTTCCTCCGAATTCCGGCAAGCCCGAAATTCGATACGTTGATGGCGATTCGGTTTCATTAACCTTTGCAGAATCCAATCATGATTTCAACAATCTAACGGGGAATAATGCGAGATTTGTCGGCGAATTTAGGCCTCTTGTCCCACAAGTGCCACCAGTGTCAATAGTGTCCGAAGAAGTATTGATGGCCCCCCTCTTGGCTATTCAAGTCACATTATTTCCAAATGTTGGCATATGTGTGGGGTTTGCCATGCACCATGTGGTAGGTGATGGTAATGCCTTCATTAGTTTCATAAGGTCATGGGCTTCAATTACCAAACTAGGAGGAGATGAGGCATTTATAAATAGTGGGTCTCTTCCTTT
>JAESVK010000332.1:92121-128612 GCA_017140935.1 Hamamelis virginiana | reverse complement strand
CATATTCTCAAACATTTTGTTTAATCTAAAAATTCCAACACCTCCAACATCAATTCCATCTATTAAACTAAACTGTCTGAAAAAGATGGTTGCATTAGTTTTATGCAGAACAATCCAAGATCAAAATCCAGTAGATTATCTTGGTTAATTATTATTATGTAATAAAAACCCTATGGGATGTTATAATATGAAATTATATAATTTTATTTGGAATTTTAAATAGGATCAATATTGGAGATCTTATATATATATATATATATATATATAAAATAAATTGAGTTAGGTGAAAGAAAACAATGATAATTTGTCCCAGGAGAAAGAGATGTGTGCGCATAGAGACAGAAATTGACAGTGAGGTATGGCATATTACAGTTTTTCTTTGACCAAAGAATGAACAAACAAGGACTTCCAATAATAAATAAATAAAGGTGTGATGAGTTGATGTTTGATTTTGGAGGTGACTGTAAAGCTAAGCTAGGGTTTTACGTGTGCAGGGCAGCAGGGCTTTCTTCCCCAATTGCTACATAGCTGTCATGTCACATTGACACAATTGGACCCTGCTTTGCGTAGAGGCCAACAATTTTCTGACTTCGCTTGGAATCAGGGTTCAAATCATACTTTGTTGTTAATTAACCTTTAAACTTAACCCATTTTCACTTTTATGGTTTAACTGTTACTTTCACCTTCTTAATGCTGTTGTAACTTTTAGGGTTCAAACCCACACCCACCAAATTCCCACCCATGAGGCCCCCCACCCCTTCTCTTTTTTTGGTGGGGTGGGAATAGATTGAACGTGCTTGGGTTAACCTAATTCCAATTTCAATTAGATAATAACCAATACAAAAATCCAACGGATTGAAGATACATCATCAATTTGAATTTGAGTATATTAACGGTTCTGTCAGGTTTTTCTAATTCTGTCACGTTTTCCCCTACTACTTGTTTTTTTTTTTTTTTTTTTTTTTTTTAAAATCTATCAACGATTTGAATATTCACTTTGATGGTAAAATTTGATTTGTTAACACAATTTATAATTTTTTTTAAAAAAAATGTGCTTATCATCTTTTATTCAGTCCAATTGATCCCTAATCCCTATTAGATCGAATCACCTATATCCATATTTGGTACATTAAGCAAGAGATTATTTAGGGCACATTTGAGAATTTTGAAAGTTGAAATAGATTAGGTCCACTCTCTTGCTCTGATTTTAAATAAACCACCAGCTAATAGTTGATTTTTTTTTTTTGGTTACAACTAATAGTTGAATTGAAAGAGGGAAAAAAAAAAAAAAACCTTTATTCATATTTTGATAATCATATTTTCATATTTGGAACATTAATCCATTCTTAATTACTAAATTTGGATTACTAAACTGAATTGGAATCAAAATCCAATCTATGGATGAGTATGCCCCCCATGCCATGACAATCAAAGAACTTGTGACAGTCCAAAAATTGGTCCACTGGGGTGTAATGTGAAGTTAAGCTTTCTTGTTTCAGAAGGAAATCTATGACCCATTGTGGTCCTTAGCATACTGGCATTTGTTGCAACTGTGACCACTTACCTTTTAGCTAGGAAGGCCATTAACATAGCACATAGGTGAGGGCAGCTTGCACTCATCCCACATTGAGACCTTTGCTCACATTATTTATTCAATTTTCGTAGTTTAAAGGTTTTTTTTTTTTTTTTCGCGCCCGCGTGTGGATAATATAGAGCATTTGGGGCCTATAGTTTAGGTCTAGATTAATCTCTAAGGGTTGACGGAGTTTGCAGATAATCTCGTCCATTTGATAATCAATATGTTAATGTTTAATTTTCAAAATCTTCCTTTTAGAACCGTGGTTCTTGACTGCTTGAACTATCTTGATGAGTCTATAGTTTAAAGAATCATTTATTTGGTTTTGAATTTCATAAAGATTTTATGAATCTGACCTACAGTTGAGAGAATTATTTATTAATTTTTGAAGTTTAGGAGTTTTGTAAAACTTAACCCGTAATTTAAGAAGGTTTTGTGTGTGTGCGTGTGTGATTTTTTTCTTTTTTATTTTTTGTATTGCGGTAGGTGATATCATGGGCTAGCTTATGCGCACCAGACTAACTCCCTTCCCTAATTCGATCAAAGTCATCCACTCTGGGACTAGGAGATTCACGAAAAATAATTCTCATGGCTTTACTCCAAGAGAGGTTTTGTGTAATTTACCTAAAGAAATTTTAAAATCTTATATGAAGAAAACGATTTTTAAGAATTCTATTTTACTTTAAATTACTCGTCGTATCTAAGTTTTAAATAGAGCCTCAAAATTTAATTAAAAAAAAAAAGGAAAAAAAAAAATGTTTGCCTTCTTTTTTGTTCTTTTGAGTTTCAAGATAAGAATATGATAAAATGCTTACCTTCAAATACATAACATGGATGAATGATTCACTAGTAAAAATATTCAACAAAAATATTAGGTGTAAGTAGGGCCTACACCAACTATACAGATTTTATTCCATATAGTAGGGCTCTCTTTTCTTTTCTTTTCTTTTCTTTGTTTTTTTTTTTTGGCCCTTTAAGAATTCTTAAAAGACTAGGAATCTGGTCCCAAATGTTAGGTAACTCTCTACTGGTTGGAGGTTTGAATGAATTTCCAGTTCCTACTATAATCAGGGAAATTTGGACACAATGTCCATTTAGCTACCAATTGGTTACCAAGAGTTAAAGAAAAAAAAAAAAAAAAAAACTTTCGATGTGGGCTATCTGGCAATCATTATAAAGTTGAGTTCAATTTTAATTTGATAATCTACTTATCATGTTGGCCTCCCACAAAAAAAGAAATTCAAAAAATTACATGGACATGAAAGATATATATATATATATATTAGAACTTCTAATATCAGGAAGCATCAAGTGCTCTCTTGTAGAGCCACTTGCGATGAAAATTTTGAAAAACTGATCGATGGATTTGATACTCCTATCATGTATGTCATGTCTGCCAAAAATCACATTAATCTAACGATTGGTTTTTGAAAAATGTAACTTTGAAAAAACTATAACTTTTTTGTTATTTAAAATGTTATCATTTTTTAGCAGTCAGTTTTCTCAGAAACCATCCATTAGATTTATGTGATTTTTGGCAGGCATGACATACATTATAGGAGTATTTAACCCAACGGTCAATTTTCCAAAATTTGTAGTGCAAGTGGCTCTATGAGAGGGCACCTGATGCAAGATATATCAGGTGCACCTCTGCATGTCTCTCTCTCTCTCTCTCACTCTCTCTCTCTCTCTCTCTCTCTATATATATCTCTCTCTCTCTCTCTATATATATATATATATATATATAGAGAGAGAGAGAGAGAGAGAGATTGGTAGTACAAACTGCTCCTCACATAGGAGTGGATCACACCTAGCTAGTCCCATGAGAAAGACCAATTTAAATTTCCTGCAATCCAAGTAGGAAAATTGAAATATCAATAGGTTTTGAGGAATTAAGCTTGACCCATTTAATTGCACTAAGAAAAAAAGGGCATTCATTGTCATTGATATGCAAGTATATTTGTTTTTAGAAGTCTTAGTAATAGTTATAATCATTTATTAATTAATTTATTTCATTTGACTTTGGTTGGTGATATATTAAATTTCAATTATAGTCATTATGACTACAAACCTCTATTACATCTTCTAATTATGTTTTCAAGACTCTGAAAATCACAAACACCATCAAAATAGACCCTAACATTTATATCCTTGTTTCTTCAGCAGCTTAAACATCATATCACAAACTACTACTGTCCAATATTGTCCATAAATCAAAACTGTAGGCTCTTCCCCAATACAAATTTATAGTTGACCCCATCTATATATAAATAAATAAATAATACTAACTAGGTCCTATATATATATATATATATATATATATATAGAGAGAGAGAGAGAGAGAAAGAAGGGGAAGAGGAGGGGGGTGGGGTGGGGTGGGGGGGGGATGGAGGTGATGATGAAATGTTTCTCTTGCAATTAGAAAGAGCAGACTTTAAACACAACTCATTGAAAGCTAGCCCATTTGCACAAACATGTATGTTGATAGAGTGTGACCTTTAAAAACTATGTGGGAGATTATTTTTTTTCCCTGTCCCTAATAATGGACTGCCTGAACCTTGTATTCAAATGGTTTTCCCTTTTAGTTTCCAGTACCAATTGATTGGTTTGCCCTTACCTTCCCCTGAATCAAGGACTGGTTGGGAAAAAGCCAAAGTATCAATTATGTCATTGCCATGATCATGCTTTAATCATGGCCAATTTAAAAGTGCTACAAAAATATATAATAGCCATCATCTATCCTTCAATGTGTTATGAGCATCATTAATATTATGAGCAGCATTTTTTTTTTTTTTTGTGTGTGTGTTTTTAATATCATCAATATCCATTTAAATTAAATTGTTTTCAATAATTCATACTGTTTTGATTATTTCAATTGTAATAAAAAAAAATTAAATTTTTAAAATAAGTAAAATAGTTCCAATTTCTGCTTTATTGATTTATCATTTAATAAATGTTTGAGCTAAAACTTGATTAATGATAAATTGCAAAAGCAATATACCAGAATTAGTTAGTCCACATTTGGCAGTCCTATATGTGAATTAAATTTATTTTACTTTATTTTGTATGTAATTTTGTGAACAAATCTAATTTTGTGAATGAAAATTTTAAGAAGATTGCAATTATTATTACAAATGAGAGTAAAATTTAAAGGGACAGGTTCCTTTACCATTCTTTTTACTATTATTTCTACCATCCATTTTCAAATCACTAATGTCGGTTGATTATTCTGCAAAATTGATCGTTGGATTAGATAATCTTCTTATACAAATCATACATGCCAAAAATCACATTGATCCAACGGTCAGATTTTAAAAAATCTCACTATAAAAAACTGTAATATTTTTAATTATAATAATTTTTCACAGTGACATAATTAAGAAACCAGCCGTTGAATCACTGTGATTTTTGGCATACATGATATACATAAAAAATAAAAAAAAGTATCTAATCCAATAGTCGGTTTCTCAAAATATTAAATCAACACTGGTATTTTAAAAATAGATGGTAGAAATAATGGTAAAAAAATGGTAAGAGAAACGTGGCCCAAATTTAAAAATAGAATTGTTTTATAAAATTTTAAGAAATGATCTTGTAATGCCAATTATGATGACAATTTTAATTTTTTTTTTAAATTGGTTTCACTGAAGAAGATAAATTTGGACCTTTAATACCAAATAAAATATAATAAATATATTTAAAAAATCAATAAAATACTGAAAGTATAAAATGAGAGTGTTAGAGCCATGATTTAAGAAATATTTTAGAATTTACTCGCGCCTGGTATTTAATTTTTATCAAATAATTTTTGAAAAAATTATTCAAAAATTTCTGAGTTTAGAATTTTATATCATGAGTTTCAATTTTATATCATGAATTTTTTGAAATTTAAATTTTATTTATTTATTTATTATATTAATAATACCTTTAAATATAATAATATAAAAATACTTGGATAAGGAATTTATAAATATATAACATATATTCCATCAGAAAAGACAAAACTTAAGATAAGGGTTACATAAGCAATGTTACTCTTCACAGAGAACCCCTTTTGTAAAATCATGAATGATATGGCCAACTCTCATATTTCCATTTTCTCTGTTCCAATTATTCAATTTGTCTTCTTGACTATTTTGGGAAAATGCCAAAACCATGGCTACAGTGGGGGTGACTGGTTCTAGTATGTATGTGGCTTGTTTTCTCCCTGAAAAAGACCACAAGAAAAAAAAAAAAAAATCTCACCTTCCATAATTCCATTAAAGAAATGTTGACAAAATAGATAAGAGATAAAGATTACAGACACAAGCAACAAAATTCCATATCAAGACTAACCATCCATCAGTCACCTGTCTTTTTTCTTCTTATTATTTTTAAAATATTAGAGGGCTAACCTATATTTGACTCTCTCCATCTAGGCTTTTGGTTTTCAATTTGAAGTTAAAAAAAATGGGGAAATTATATTTTCTCCCTAAATTAGCACTATGTTATGTGTTGATTTTCTATGGTTTTAGTTATAATACATTATTTTTCTATAATTTTAAAATGTGACAAATAATACTCTTACATCTTACATCTATTTACTGGCAGTGAAACAGATAAATAATTGTTGATAGATTTATTTGTGATTGACGGACCATCAATAAAGAGAATTAAGAGTGAAACCCATCAATAAAACCCTAATGATGGAGAATTAAGAGTGAAACCATAGGGGAAGGAGAGGCGTTGAAATGGAGAATCTGGTTTATGCAATCAACTATTATTTGTTTGTTCCACTGCCAGTCAACTAACGTAAATGTGTTATTTGTCACATTTTGAAATTATAGGGGATAATATATTGCAATTAAAGCCATAAGAGGGCAATGTGTAAGTGTGTAACACAATGATAGTTCAAGGGGTAAAATGTACCTTTTCCAAAAAAGAAATTCTAGAAAATTCTCTCTCCACATCATTTTATATTTTGATACAAATTTTAATTACTTTTTTTTTCAAAATTATATTTTACGAACTCACCATCTAATTAGATGCACTTTTCTTATATGGTATACATATCAAGCATCACATTAATAGAATACGTACTAGAAGTGATTGGATCCATAAAATCATATTTCTAATAAATAAATAAATAAATTTATAGATGAAGTGGCTCGTTTCGATAAATAGTATTTGACAATAACAATGTATATGAGAGGAACATGCAATCTAATGGTAAATTTTATAAAATACAATTCAAAAAAACAAAATTATTAAAACTTCTATGAAAAATTGTGTATAAACTTGTATTCCTCTATCCTCATTCATATATATACATAATATTTTGTTTAGGTGTGCTCTACCGTGCACATGCAACATATATCATGATTGTTCGTGATATACATGCAGCCATCCATTCTATGATAAACATGTGTGAATGCATGTATATCACGACGGAGCACATTTGAGGCACATTTGAATAACGGATGACTGTGATGCACGCCGCACATACACAATGAAGCGCACCTGAACAGGTCTCTATATATATTTATATACACACACAAAAATATCACAATAGGCTTTGGGATAAAATTGATGTTTAATTCATCTAAAATCATGAATAAGATTGTTGGGATTGATCAAACAACTCTAATTAATTAAATCTAAATCATTCAATCAAAGTTAATAATCGTTGCACATAAACTAAATGTAAATCCTATCCTTATTATGTACTAGTATGCATATATATATATATATATATATATATATATTTGAGTTTGTACCCAAATTCTCAATCACACAATAAGAGTCAATTGATTTAGACATCCTCTTTATTTTGAAGGGTAATTTTGGATTCAACAAACATATATATATATATATATATATATATATATATATATATATATATATATTTATTTATTTATTTATTTATTTTTATTTCTTAGTAATATTCATGGAGTTAATTATAGATGATTAGTTTAACTAACATCATCACACTAATGAACACAATTATTGTTTGCTTCTAAGCACATGAAATTCTCACAATGTTAGAAGAGGTTAGGTGAAATAAGGTCCCCTACCTCCCTACATTTCCCTTTTCATTTCATGCATGTGATTAACATGGGAATCATATAATGTTGAGTCTAATCACCAATTTTTTAACCAACCCTAAAATCTGTAATTAGGTAAGCTGCTCAAAATTAGAATAGTTAATGATCTAGCTCTTGTTTGATGATGTAGTGATGCCATGGCATTACAAATCATCACCATCTCACTCACTAGGTAATTATGATTGTTTGGAAATAACTTTTCTTTTTTTTTTTTAATTTTATTTTTTTGTGGGAGTGGGGGAAGGGGGAACTTGTTAATTATGCTGTCATATAAGCAAGATTACTTTTATAAATTTCCATGTTAAACCAATATTGGGCTCTAAACAGATCATTTGATCTATAACATCACTCACTTTTCACATAGAAAGTCCAATCCCTTTGTCTATAGTCGTTTAGGAGGTGTTTGGACATTATGTTCTATATATATAACAAGCTCTATTTGGTATTAATTGTTTTCCCATTGCACATATATAATGGGTGCCCAAAATGAATTAAGTTGAGCTAGAAGTATCAAATTATCTTCTCTCAAAAAGTTGTATCCCCTTGTTTTATATTGTTCATCTTAAAGAGAAAGGAATTTAGGACATATTTTTATAAAATTTAAGTGATTAAAAAACAAAAAAATGTTCCCCAAACACATCCTTAGGCAAAAAGTGCAAATTGATCCAAGGAATAAAAACCCTTTTGTGATCTTCCCAAAGTCCACCACCACTAATCAATCATTCGTGAGAACAGGAAATTAAAGAAATGGAGCTTGTAAGAAAAGAAGAGAAAGTTACATGTGAAAGATGAGAATGGAAAATTTTCCCACACAGTTGCAAAAGGGGGTGTGGGGTGGGAAAAGTGGGAATTTAAGATGGGTGGCTCACTGGCATGGAAGAAAGGTGTAGGGTTGAAGCATAAGAGGACAATTATGATTGTGATTAGGAACAGACTCAAATGGGTTGGTGCCACCATGACCCTTTTTAGCCTTTTGGTAACCTTTATCTTCCTTATTCTAATGAGTACTTGTCTCAAAGTTTGTAAAAGCCTTGATTTGGGTCCCATGGATCTTGCTTGCTGGGTTCCACCAAATAGATCCCAATCTGAATGGTGGTGGCCTGGCATGGTGGGCTGCCATGAGGTATAGGAAAATTCTTGCACTGAGGTTTATTATTATAATTCTCTTCTTTTTTTTTTTTTTTTTTTTTTTTTTAATTCTTTTGAGGACTAGATCATTATTGAATTGGGAAGGTGCTCACTTTGGTATATGTTGGTTGGACCACTGATTTATATTCATTAGACTAGAAAGAGGAGAGTTTGAATCAACATTGATTGAAAGGCTCTTGGTTTGGTTTTTAATTTTTCTCTTTAGTTGGACCACAAGTTACATCAATTTGACCAAGAATATGAAATTTTAATGCATCCTAATTTGGTTGCTGAGAAGTTCAAAATTAATATCGGACGAGGAAAAAAAACTTACTTGCCCTCCTCTCTGTCATCCAAGTACTATTGCCTTTTTAAGAAGTCAGGGTTAGAAATTTAAAACTTGATCTAATCCCGCCCGTTTTCTATTTGACAAAAAAAAAAAAAAAAAACAACTGAACTTACATACACTCGTGTACTTGTTTTGGTAGGCAGTAATAGTTTTGGTAGCATGGGAGACGATGTAAATGTTATGAATGCCAAAAATTACTATGATCAAACTGCTGGTTTTTAAAATACAGATTGTGAAAAAATGTGTCAGTATCCAACGACGAAAACTATCGTAGTTTTTCACAACCTGTATTTTAAAAACTGAACATCGAATTACTGTGATTTTTGAAATCCATGACATGCACAAGAAGAATATTTAATCCAATGGTCTATTTTTTAAAAGACCTTTCTCACATTGACTAAAACTCTAAGTCCTCACTTAAGCTTATATATATACCAAAATTATTCTACATATATATTAAGAGTGGAGGGAGATTATATATTATTTTGAATTTTCACAATCTTGATTTGTTTAAATTATAAGACTGTTGTAAGCATTCTTCAATAAAGAATTATTCCAATTATCTAAAATATAATTCACCAAACTATATAATTTTTAGATAGATCAAAAAGCTTTGAAGAGTATGTATACACTAGCTTTCATGAGTGTATCGACAAACACTCTCAATTTCAAGTAGGGTCAAGTTCCCTTTACACCCTATTTTGACACCTATGTTTACGCCTCGTTTTTAAAATACCATTATAAGTAGAATATTTTGAGAAATTGATCGTTAGATTAGATACTTATATTATGTTTGTCATGTATGAAAAAATTCAAAGTGATCCAACAGTTACTTTTTGAAAAATATCATTGTGAAGCCCTATTATATTTTTTTATCAATTACAAACATCACAGTTTTTTATAGTGATATTCCTTAAAATTTAACCATTGAATTACTATAATTTTTTGGTATACATGACATGCATAAGGAAGATATTGAATCTAACAATCAGTTCGTTAAAATATTTATTATAGACAGTGTTTCGAAAATGAGATGTAAACATAGGTATACATGACATGGGTTGTTTGAATTACATAGCTGTTTTCCTCTGTGGTTTTTTTTTTTTTTTTTTTGGGTGATGGGTATCATGAATTTCAGTCAAACTAGTCTCTTTTGACTTTATTCCACACTTCTATGTAGGGGTGTGCGCGGGTCGGGTGAGGGCGGGTGGAGGATAAAACCGCCAACCAACCCGCCATTGGCGGGTGGCTAATTCTCCCACCCGCCAACCAACCCGCCTACCTCAATAACCGGCGGATTGATTAAATATATGGCGGGTTTCAACCGGCGGGTTGGGCGGATTGAGCGGGTGAAGCATTACTATTTTTTTTTTATTTTTTTTTTATAAACACCTAAAGTTCTTAAAATATTTTTAACAAGCAAAAACACTTCAAATTCGTATATAATAATACAATATTGTGTTATTTAGTAATTAAACTATAATCCAAACAATTCTTCCAATAGTAATAAACTAAAGTGCCAAAATAAATTACCCTACAACAATAGAAGCTACTAACTAGCTAGATACATAATAATAAAAGTTTATTATTATTAAAAAATCTTACAAACTAACATATGGTTTCACATTCGAAATTGAAAGAATATCAAATCAAATAAGTGCATATTCAAACTATCATAATAAACATTTCTAAAGAAATAAAAAACACTAACTTGCAAGCATATCCAACTAAGGGAAAATATAATGTAGTAATGAAATTTATTTTATATAAATATATTATTTATTTATATATAATTATTTGGCGGGTGGTGGCGGGTTGTCACCTCTATACCCGTCAACCGACCCCACCCGCCAAAAATTCATCAAATCCACCCAACCCAACCCGCCTAACCATTGTAACCGCGGATTGCGGATGGGGTCGGGGTGGGTGGGGTCGGGTCCGGCGGGTTGGGCGGGTTTTTGCACACCCCTACTTCTATACAAAGAGAAAACAAACAGAAATTAATAGGAGTCAAAATTGATATCTTCACATTATGAGACTATGTTCTTCACTAATTACTGTAATTCAACATGTGTGTATGATTTAAAATGCACAGTTAAGATAGTTGCCCCCCCACCCACCCACCCACCCCTCCTCACAATTGGACTGTACTTTGAAAATTACTTAGACTTAAACCTTAAGATTAATGTTCAAAATTAATCTAACTGTAGTAGCTAGATTTGGTGTCCCACACAATCCATAAAGATAACCATGCCCCAAGAGAAAAATTTGGTCAGACTGTTTGTAATGGATTCTTCTTTTGTTTTTACATTGAATGATAGCCTATCATTTTACTGAATAAAATAATAATAAAAATGCTATTATTTTGTACATTGACCTTCCAACAGCAGCATGAGAAGTAGAATCTACACTGGCACTCATAGGCCAGACAATTTGATTGGCCGTGTTTTATATAAAGCTACTCCGTAATAAAACTTATGCAACCATTGCATGCTGCATGCGGCATGCGGCACGCGGCACGCGGCTAGCTAGCAAGCATAAATATGCTTTTCACAAATATATATATATATTCTCGATTTAGTAAGTATATGTTAACTTTCGCAAAAGTCAGCATAAATTTATAGAAAATTATGAAATGTATATTTTAAAAAATCAACCGTTAGATAAGACACTCTTGTTATGGATGTCTCGTCTGCCAAAAATCATAGTGATCTGATATGGACATTTCAAAATTCAAATCGTTAAAAATTATCACAGTTTTTCTCCCTTACATTTAAAAAATCGGCTGTTGAATCACTATAATTTTTTGGTATGCTTGACATACATATGCATAGTATCTAATTCATTAATAATTAGTTTTTCAAAATATGCATCCCACAGTTTACCTATGAGCCTTTCGAAAGTCAGCATGTGCTGATAGGATTATTTCTATATATATACATATAGAGTCTCGATCTGGTGTTGATTTTCGCAAAAGTTAGCATAAAGTTTATAAAAAATTATGAAATGCATATTTTGAAAAAATGGCCGTTGGATTAGATACCCTTGTTATGAATTTCACGTCTTCCAAAAATCACAATAATTCATTGTGGGCATCTCAAAATACACATTGTGAAAAATTTTGACCGCTGAGAACTATCACAGTTTTTCTTAATAACATATCTGAGAAATCGGCCGCTTGATCACTATAATTTTTTGCATACCCAACATACATATGCATAATATCTAATCTAACTTTCAATTTTTCAAAATATATTTTTCATAATCGCTTATGAGTTTCGTACTGACTTTCAACGTATTCATAATATTTCAGTATTTTTATATATAAATTTATATGATATCATGCTTACGCCTGCAATGGAGCGTCCTGGTTTCACGCGGGTGACAGTCCGTGATGCTAAAAACTGGAGAGTGTGAATAGTTACTTTCATCCCCCGGGATTTTAATGCTCTCTGTGCTCAGAGACACATACTTCACCCGTGACGTTTGACCATGAATCGCTCACACTTCACGCTGGCAGGTCCCACAACGATCATACATGTATTAATTAGGATTTAGATTAAAGTAGTTGCCAGAGAAGTTTTATGGATGTTTTGAATCGGAATACACCTTCTTATCAATTTTAAAATTAGCCTATTTTTGTTGGGAGTAGTAAAATAGGTATTTTAAAACACCGATCATTAGATTAGATAATCTTCTTATAAATGTTATATCTGTAAAAAATTACATCAATCTAACAATCGGCTTTCAAAATACAGTCTATGAAAAATTCGGACAGTATCCGTTGTTTGATACTGTCATATTTGTTTAATAATCTGTATTTTAAAAACCGACCGTTGATCACAGTGATTTTTTATCGACATAATATGCATAAGAAGATTATCTAATCCAATTATCGATGATTCAAAATACTTATCTTTATGAAAGTGGCTAACGGTAAGATAGATAAAGACATTCTTACATGATCGGGATTGATTTTGATTTTTTTTTTTTTTTTGTTTAGATCATATTTGTTTTAAAATTATAGTATTATAATAACATATTATTTAATTTATGCAATGTACAAATTAAAGTAGAAGCTGTATCATGCTTTCACGTTATGTGATTAAAAAATATTATTTAAGCGGTGGTTCATTTAGTATTATTCTTTCAAGTGATAAATTTAATGAATTCAATAATTATTTAGTGTAATAATAATTTATAATTTAATAGTTACTTGGAAAAGAAATGGAATTAACTAACAAAATTATAAACGTTTATATATTAACAAAATGACTAAATAATGAGTAATTCAAGTTAGCTAAAAATTAAAGATGTATTCTCATTTAATTATTTTGAATAATTTGCGAATTATTTATAATATTTGAATATTCAAAAAAACATTTAGAAATTATTAAGATTTGTCGGATAAATTTAAATTTTGTTAGTTTTGATGAAAAATTGAAGAAAAATTTAAAAGATTTGAAAATAAATTTTTTTTTTTTAAAGCTATATTTCGAAGAAGGATATTGCATGAATCTCAAGACAAGTGCTTTACTGTTGGATAGATAACTCTTCAATAGTCTCACTTATAATATTTCATATGAAATATTTTTTTCGAACAACAATACTTGACATGACAAAACCTTTCATAAATCGTGTGGATTTATTTTTAACATATTTTAGTTAAATTTCTCCTATTTTATTTAGTATATTTAAAATGTTTAATTTGAGGCTATCAATTGGGGACCCACAAAAGACCCGTTAGAAAAATTTGTACAATACATTATTAATGGTGATGATAAATTAGGTTGATTGTGATACTTGATGATTTGATCTAACTTTCTGAACCCTAATTGAAGAAGAATAATTCAGGCACACCAACTGGTGGTGCAGCAGCAATTGCTAGGAATTTAGTGCACGGGCGGGAGCTGAGCTAGAAGGACCACCGTGCATATTGATGTGGACGACCAGTCTTTATTCTTTACTTCTGGAACCAACAACCAATGTGTACCCCCACATGGAACCTATTCGTTATTTGTTATCTAAAATATGTACGACCCTTAAATGCCAAGAATTATTAATTAACAACCCAATTAAACACCCACCACCCACCCACCCACCCTCCCTCCCTCCCCCGGAACAAAAATCAAAATGTAGATGCCAATGTTGGTTCGTTTTAGATACTTATTATTAAGAGGACATGAATGAAGGAGAAATATGGGTCATGCGTCATGTTTCTTATCTTTTTTCGAGGAGGTTGGCTGATATGGAGTACTTCATTTTTAGGTATGATGGTATGAACCAGGGATCTCCATATGGCAGTGTTGGGTGTATTTTCCAATATTCTATTAAAATTTAAATAAAATAAAATAAAATATATATAAATATATATAGAGATGCTGGTATAAGGTGTACTTGATGCAAGTGGTGATCTACTTTAAAGACACTTCTATCACGTATTTTGAAAAAGTGATCTTTGGATTAGATACCCATCTCATGAATGTCATATTTGTAAAAAATTGCAGATTATGAAAAATTATGAAAAATCGAATGTAGTTTGCAGTATTCCTGAAGCTAATGCCGAATATATAGTTGCAGAATAGTAAACCTACATATTCAGCATTAGTTTTGGGAAGACTGCAATCTACATTTGATTTTTTGGAGTGAAATATAGCGTTTTATATTTGGTATTAACTTACCGAATACTAAAGCTTCATATTCAAATTTACAAGTCTGAATGCGAACATGAACATAGATTTTTTTATTTTTTATTTTTTAAAATTTTTCAATCGAAACAAGAGTTTTTTTTCGTAACTTCATCATACCATAATGGTTATAAAACGCTGCTTTTCATTTTTTGAAGCAAGTTTATTTCAAATATAATGTTTACCAATAATATACAAACAAACCTAAAACGAAAGTATTTAAGGTGAGTACAAACTTTAAATTAATCTTTTAAGATGCTCTTCCATGGTAGACGAGAAGACGATAATCAAGAGATTGTGTAGTAGATGGTCCAAGATCGAATCCGTATGTGTCTTCTTCGACGAGAGGTTGATGAAGACAAACGAACTCACGTACGCAAGAAATTGTTGTTTGCTTTGTTTTGGTGTTGGGGGTAATATGGTCATTTTATAAATGCTGATATATTTTGAGTTGCTTATAGTATTTATGTTATGTAATGGGTTGTATTTAGTAAATGGGTTATTAATTAAAATTTTATAGTGCTACCTTTAGTAAAAATAATAAATGGGTGAGTTGTACTTAGAAAATAGGCTGCTTATAATAAAAGGTGTGTTGTATATGGCTTCTACCCAATTTAAAAAGAAAAAAAAAAATACTACTGATTTGGCGGGTGCAGCATTAAAGTGAAATTTTTATGGGAAAAATACACTTTGAACTCCTGTACTTTAGTCCAAAAACACTTTACACCCCTGCACTTTAAAAGTGAACAATCAGTCCCTGTACTTTCAAACTTTAGCATAGGAGCTTACGGAGTTTAAAATGAGAGTAGATTACCATTTTATCCTTTGTAAATTCATTTTATATATGGACACAATACTAGGTCGAGTTGTCGGGTTACAAATATATCCAAATGAGTAGCTATATATAAAAAAAAAAAAAAACCCCTAATGTAACGCGTACATTACACACCTATGGGTAGCTTTGCTTGCGACAATTGTTTTTAGGAATATGTAGGATTACTTTGGCCCTAAACATAAGCAAAGAGTATGACTAAGACAGTCTATATTTAAAATAAAATAAAAATAAAAAAAAAAACAAACAAACAAACACACGTGAAGGACCATCAAACCCCAGTAGCTATGCGCTCTCTCTGTCTCTCTCTCTCTCTCTCTCTCTAGAATATTGAGTCCACATTGGACCACGGATGCATGGTGCACAGCTATGCCTCTACAAAAAATAAAAATTGGTGTGCCTGCACCAGCAGCCAATTTGGAAAAATGTGGCAGCACCTGTCCTTGGGTACAATTAACTTATATTTAAAAATCTCCCCACATTCTCAAATCAATCCTTTTTTGGGTCCCATTGATTTCTTAAAAGAGAATAATCCAATCAGATAAGAACAAGGTTAATTAAGTGCTCTCTCTTCAACCCTCAGTTGTGGGGTGGAACTGGAAGTGCTGACTGCCGACTGCTTTTGTGAACCAAATTACTTCCTTCCTCTTCGATCGCTTTCCCTCCCAAGAATCTAACATCAAAATGTTACTTTCACTCACCCGCTGTTTGGAATTTTACATTCCTAACAGTGATCTTATAGAAGCTTAGGCTTCATTATAATTAATTTTTTTAAATTATTTTTAAATTTTAAAATTCTACTTAATTTAAAATATGGAACGATAATAGTCCTTGTCGATAATAATTTAAAATCTGCTGCAAGAATCAGCGGATGTCGATTGTCTTTATTCCAAGTCTGCAAAAAAGAAGAATTGAGTAGCCGAATTTTATCTGGCAATAACCCTGCGACGATCAAGTTGGCCTCAGAAAAAGATTATAAATAAAATATTATTGAAATATTTTGGAGATATTGCTTACCTCTTTATCTGTTTCACCTTTCTTTATATATAGAAGGTCGAAGTAGTTTTGACTGTTCCGAGATTTTCTCATGACTTAATTGATTTTACAATGAATCCCGAATTCTCCTAGATATTAACTTCAATAGTGAATTATCATCTGTTTACCGATGTCCGAATCTTCGTCTAATGCAAGTGGACTCAAATTCCTACCTCCATCAAAATCTATTTTTGTTTTTTGTTTTTGTTTTTTTTAATATTGTCTTCCAGAAGCTTTGGACACGTGGGTAACATTCTTGATAGTGACAACTAAGGAACTTGCAATTGGTAAATTACGGGTTTGCTAAGCTTTTAATTATATTATATAGTTTTAACACTTTATAATGTATGGGCATACAAAGTTTGAATGCTTTATTCTTACTTTAATTAGGAATATATTGTCTAGTAAAAGTAAATATTTAAACATCTAAGAATAAATCAAACCAATTATTTTATTTTTAAATTTTATAAATCTATTTTATAATAAAAATTATTCAGATTTTTATAGAAAATAATATATTTTTAAAAATAATTTATTTCAAAAAAATAATATTTAGTGAATTAACCTCATTATCTAACCACAAATTTCTACTAAATTATATTTGGCCTCTAAAAAAAGCCTGGTGGGGAAGTTCATGAAAAAATTAAAATAAAAACCAAAAAAACCAGAACCAGACCACCACGCTGGACGAACTGACGAACCAAAACCTGAGCACGAACCTTGGTTTGTCTTGGGCCAAAAAATTATCCGGGAATGTAGAATCCCGAGGATATGTATTATGTAATAATCGAGAAAATGTCGAGAAAAGGAAAATTTTGGAACAACATGATCTTTCACTGCTCCCTTTGACTTCACGGGTAACTATGCTTGCATTAATATATATACATTCAGTCCCAGTCTTATAATAATGATGTATTTATTTATTTTATTGTATTTCAGTGGATAGATAATTTGAAAATTGATTGGTGTATTTGATAATTTTAATAATATATAATTATATATTATATTTGTAAAAATAAAAAAATTACTGTGATTTAATTATTGGTTTTTAAAATAAAAATAATTAAACAATTGTTACAGTACCTAACGGTAGGTACAGTTAGTATTTTTTAGGGATTGTATTTTGAAAACAGATTATCGAATCACGGTAATTTTTTGTAAATATTACATGCATGAAAAGATTGTCTAATCCAACGGCAGATATTTCAAAATATCTATCCTAAGGCTTCCAATGGAGATAGACTAACTATAAGATAGATGAGGACACCCTTACTCGATGATATTCAATTGTATGTGCATAAAGTTTATCATAAGATGCATGTAAAGATGTGTAAAATTATGTTCGTATAATTAATTGTAAAGTAAATTTTGAAAATCTAATATTTGAATTGAATTATCCTCTTATATATGTCACGTATGCCATAAAACACAATGATAAAATGATAGATTTATGAAAAATGTTTATGGTGAAAATTAAGACCTTTTATTTCTAAAAATGTCCTCATTTTTAACACAAAACCAATTGTTGAATCGCTGTAATTTTTGGAACTAACTGATTTTTAAAATTTATATTATAATTTATTTTGCAAAAATCACTTTACATAATTTTATGTAAAATACAATATAATAAATTTGATATATATATATATATATATATATATATTATGTTTGTCAGGTATGAAAAAAATCGAATGATCTAATAATTAGTTTTTGAAAAATATTATTACGAAGAACTATTATATTTTTTTATCAATTAAAAACATTACGATTTTTATAATGATATTTCTTAAAATTTAATCGTTGTATCACTATGATTTTTGGCATATATGACATGCATAAAAAATGTATCAAATTCAAAAGTCGGATCATCAAAATATTTACCATAAATAATATATATATATTTTTAAAAGTGTAAACATAGGTGTCGAATTAAGGTATAAGAAATATATATGACCGTTTGATTAGATACCCCTATAATGTATGTCATGCCTGCCAAAAATCACAGTGATCCAACAGTTGGTTTATGAGAAAACTGACTGCTAAAAAATGATAACATTTTAAAGAACAAAAAAGTTATAGTTTTTCAAAGTTACATTTTTTAAAAATCAACCGTTGGATCACTGTGACTTTTGGCAGACATGATATACAAGATATGAATATCTAATCAAACGGTCAATTTTTTTAAAATTTTCATCACAGGTGGCTCTACAAGAGGGCACCTGATGCAAGAAGCATTAGGTGCACCTGATATTAGCACTTATATATATAATGTTAATGTTACGTGCACCTGATGCAAGTTGCATTAGGTGACCTCCTTTAGGGCTAGTTTCGGATTATATTTTGAAAAACCAATCGTTGGATTAGATACTCCTCTTATGTATGCTTTACCTGCCAAAAATCATAGTGATCCGACGGTTGGTTTTTGAAAAATGTCACAGTGAAAAACTACGGTTTTTTTGTTCTTCAAAATGTCAAAATTTTTCACCATATTTTTTTCAACAACTGACCGTCGGATCAGTGTGATTTTTGGCAGGCATAACATACATAAGAAGAGTTTTTAATCCAACAGCCAATTTAGCAAAAAATGATCTGCAACTAGCTCTAAAGGAGGTCACCTGCATCAGGTGCACCTAACCTTAGCATTCCTATATATATCTTCTAATATCAAGTGCACCTGATACCTCTTATAGAGTCGCTTGTTGAGTATATTTTCAAAAATTGATCGTGGGCTCAATGATTGTTTTTTGAAATAAACAACCATGAAAAAAGGGTGACATTTTAAACAATAGAAAAGTAATAATTTTTTAAAAACCAACCGTTGGATCACTGTGATTTTTAGAAGGCATGATATATATGCCAAAGTTTTTCAAACTTATATTTTTTCGAAGTGATTTTTAAAAGGCGTGATTTTTAGAAAGCATGATACACATGAAAGGGTGATCAAATCCAACAGTGTCTCTCTCTCTCTCATACTGTTTCAGCTTGCGTTGCTGGTACATGTCTCTTTATAAGCAGTCTTATGATCTTATCTTCTCTACACGTGCGGTGATTAAAAATCCTTCACCGTTTATTACTAAGTGAGTGAATCAGGGACGTTGAGTGTGTAAAAGCAATTCAGTTTTGGCATGACATACTAGTACTACAGTCCCGTCCATCCATTCAGGACACCACCAGAAGACTAACATATCGAATCTACTGCTTGATTTGCCACGTGTACGACTGCCAGTTACTGTGTAGCTCAAGTCCCACCAAGTCAATTCTACTTCAACTTGTCCAGTCGAAGATTCGGTTCCCCTTTGAACTGTGTCCAAGTGTAGTAATAGCCTTCTCAACTCTCTCTCTTCATTTCCCATAACCAAGTCAAATTATTGGATTTAGGTTTAAATTTAATTTTGTGAAAAATTTCTTTATATTTATTTATAAAATAATTGAGTTAAATTCAAATTTTAGTTTTAAATTTATTAAATTGTTAAATTAGGTTGGAAGTAATTTTTTTTTTAATTTTTAAATAATTAAATTATTTAAATAAATTTTATCAGTACCAATTTGATAAAATAACTATTGAGACTTGTCAATAAAATAAATAAACCAAGTAAAATTATATTTTTTTAATTTTTTAATTTATTGGGTTAGGTTTAAATTATTTATTAATTAGCTTTATATATATCTGTTTGATTTTTTTTTTTTTTTATTGAATCTGTTTGAAATTTTTTAAAATTAAATTATGTTGATTCTCTTTTATTATTTGACTTTTAAATAAATTAATTTACCGTTAGTTTAAAAAAATGTATTTCAATCCTCTTTTCTATATGAAATTAAATAGATAAAGTCTCTGAATTTGAAACTTTATGCCACAAAGTTCAATTTTATGTCTTGAAGGTCATGAAAATTCCAAATTTCTCAATTTGTTATGTTAAAAAGATTCATGAATTTAGTGATATAAAATGCAAATATTAAAGAATTATGGGTATATAACCTAATTTAAACCAACCTTAACCCAAATAAACTTAAAATACCTCATATTGTAAAATAAAAATAAAATAAATAAAAGTGAGAGGCCAATTAGACAACATTTCTCTTTTCACTGCAAAACATGTTTCTCTTGTCAACGTAAAACAGATCCGGCGGAGACAAGGCGCGGGCAATATCTAAATTTTGAACAATACTAAAGAGCTAAAGTGACGTCGTTTTCTCATTTCACCAGTAAAAGTTTTTTATATTTTACGTACATTATAATTCTCTTTTACGTAAGGTTCAGTCGCGGTCAGTGTTCGAAAATACAACTGTTTGGATGCATAGTCACCGCTGTCTGCTTAAAAGCCTTTAGCGCGTGAATCAACGCCCCAACATTGTTGGTCTCGCATGCGCTTCTCCTTCTTCATCCGTACATATTTCCTCGCGAAACAAAATCAACACAAAATTCAATTACTGTCTCATAGTAATAAATTACTCCAACACAACGATAGCCGTCCGATCCCATCAACCTCGAGATCCATCTCATCAAGCACCACGGTCATCACCCCCTTGATGATTAAACCAACGCTCTCTGCTTTCTCTCTCTTTCTCTTTTATATTCACACCAGAACTCGTCACGTTTCTTCACTCACTCATTCTCTCTCTCCAGAAGCAACAATGCTTCTCTTGCTGTTCTTCCTTCTCTCTCTACCTCTGTCTTCTCTCTCTCTAAACCAAGAAGGCCTCTACCTGCAGCGAGTCAAACTCGGCTTCGACGACCCGGACGGGTTCCTCACCAACTGGAATGACAGAGACGATACTCCATGTAACTGGTATGGCATCGACTGTGACTCGGAAACTCAGTCTGTTAACTCAGTTGACCTCTCTAACACCAACGTAGCTGGGCCTTTCCCTTCTCTTCTCTGTCGGCTACACAACCTTACCTTCATTTCTCTCTCTAACAACTCCATCAACTCCACCTTACCAACTGATATCTCCACGTGTCAGAATCTCCAGCACCTTGACCTTGCTCAGAATTATCTAACTGGCGCTCTACCTGTCACGATAGCCGACCTCCCGAATCTACGGTATCTGGATTTTTCTGGGAACAACTTTTCCGGCAATATTCCGGCGAGTTATGGCCGGTTTAGGAAACTGGAAGTGTTGTCTCTTGTTGAGAATCTTCTGGATGGGACATTACCGTCATTTCTTGGAAACATTACTACCCTTAAGCAACTTAATCTCTCTTACAACCCATTTACGCCGGGTCGGATCCCGCCGGAACTCGGTAACTTGACGAGTCTTGAGATATTGTGGCTCACCGGGTGTAACTTAGTGGGTCAGATTCCTGACTCGCTCGGCAAGCTCAAGCGGGTCACGGATTTGGACCTGGCATTGAATAACCTGCAGGGTCCGATTCCTAGGTCACTCACTGAGTTGACGAGTGTTGTACAGATTGAGCTCTACAACAACACGTTGTCCGGTGAGTTACCGCCGGGAATGTCGAACTTGTCGGCATTGAGACTGTTTGACGCGTCGATGAACCAGTTGGAGGGGACGATTCCGGACGAGTTGACTCAGTTACCGCTCGAATCGCTCAACCTTTACGAGAACCGACTCGTTGGGAACTTACCACAAAGTATTGCGAATTCGCCGAATTTATACGAGCTCAGATTGTTCCGAAATCTCCTCACAGGAGAATTACCCAAAGATCTTGGCAAAAACTCTCCATTACAATGGCTCGACGTTTCAAACAATCAATTCTCCGGCGAAATACCTGCAAATTTATGCGAAATGGGTGTGTTAGAAGAGCTTTTGATGATATACAACTCGTTTTCGGGTAAAATTCCCGAGAGTTTAAGCAAATGCCGGAGCTTAAACCGAGTTCGATTGAGGAATAACAAGCTTTCCGGCGAGGTTCCGGTAGGTTTCTGGGGACTTCCGAATGTGTACCTACTTGAGCTCGTGGACAATTCATTTTCTGGGCAAATTGCTAAGACGATAGCTGGTGCCTCAAATCTCTCGCTTCTATTGATATCTTCGAACAACTTCAATGGAGTGATACCGGACGAGATTGGGGAGTTGGGGAATCTAATCGAATTTTCCGGAGGCAATAACAGGCTTACGGGGTCGATCCCGCCAACTATGGTGAAGCTGGGGCAGCTAGGGAGCCTTGATCTTCACAGCAACAAGTTGTCCGGGGAATTTCCCAATGGAATTAAAGCTTGGAAGAAGCTCAATGAGCTAAACTTAGCGAATAATGAATTTTCCGGTAAAATTCCAGAAGAAATTGGGAGCTTGAGTGTTCTTAATTACCTTGATCTTTCTGGGAATCGTTTTTCCGGGATAATCCCAGATGGGTTGCAGAATTTGAAGCTCAATCAGTTCAATTTGTCGAACAATCGCCTTTCCGGCGACCTTCCGCCTACGTATGCAAACGAGATGTATAGAAGTAGCTTTTTGGGTAATCCTGGGTTATGTGGAGATTTGGAGGGTTTGTGTGATAGCAGAGGGGAAACTAAGAACGATGGTTATATGTGGTTACTTCGATCGATCTTTGTACTTGCTGGCCTAGTGTTTGTAGTCGGTGTGGTCTGGTTCTATTGGAAGTATAGAAATTTTAAGAAAGCAAAGAGAGCCATTGACAAATCGAAATGGACATTGATGTCGTTTCATAAACTGGGTTTCAGTGAATATGAGATCTTGGATTGCCTTGATGAAGATAATGTGATAGGAAGTGGTGCTTCTGGGAAAGTATACAAGGCTGTTCTCAGCAATGGTGAGGCTGTTGCAGTGAAGAAATTATGGGGAGGATCGAAAATAGAGAATGAGAGTAGCGAAGATATCGAAAAAGGCGGCAGTAGTGTGCTAGATGATGGGTTTGAAGCAGAGGTTGATACCTTGGGGAAGATTAGGCATAAGAACATTGTTAAGCTGTGGTGTTGTTGCACTACTAGGGATTGCAAGCTTCTTGTTTATGAGTATATGCCGAATGGGAGCTTGGGTGATTTGCTGCACAGTAGTAAAGGAGGGTTATTGGATTGGCGAACGAGGTGCAAGATCGCTGTCGATTCTGCAGAGGGGCTCTCTTACTTGCATCACGATTGTGTTCCTCCAATTGTGCATAGAGATGTGAAGTCGAACAATATCTTGTTGGATGGGGATTTTGGAGCTCGAGTAGCAGATTTTGGAGTTGCCAAGGTGGTTGATTCCACTGGAAAGGGGCCTAAATCCATGTCGGTTATCGCGGGTTCTTGTGGTTACATTGCACCTGGTTAGTGAGTTAAATTTTTCTAACTACCCTACATTTGATCTATGCTAGTATTTTTTTTATTACTAAATCTGCTTATAATTTGATCATTTAATGTTCTTATTGGTTAGAAATTCAGATTGCTATGGTCATTAGTGATTAGTTATTGCAATTACTGCCTTACATTGTCCTTGATTCAATAACTCTGGAATAGCTTTTCAGTTTCAGGGGTTAGGTTTTAATGGTCATAACAAATTCACTAGCCCCTACCAATAAATTGCTTACCCTTTTTGTCTAAATCTGATTTGAATTTAAAGTATTTGCTAGATTAGCTTATTATGTCACATTAATAATTTGTAATCCTATCCTGCAAATTAACTAGCTGATAGGGCAATAACCAATAAATTGCTTAGCATTTTTGTCTAGTACGGATTTGATTTTAAAGTTTTTGTTAGATCAGCTTATTATGTCATATTAATCAGTTTTAATTCTATCCTGCAATTACTTGATAGTTTCCTTGTCTTAAATTCATATGTTGTAGCTCAAATTGAAAACTTGAAATAATCTTTCTTTTTGTGTAAATTTGTTGCAGAATATGCATACACACTTAGAGTGAATGAGAAGAGCGACATTTACAGCTTTGGTGTAGTTATTCTTGAATTGGTGACAGGGAGACTCCCTGTTGATTCTGAGTTTGGGGAGAAGGACTTGGTGAAGTGGGTCTGCACCAGTTTGGACCAGAAAGGAGTTGATCATGTGATTGACCCCAAACTCGATTCCTGTTTCAAGGAAGAAATATGCAGGGTCCTCAACATTGGACTCCAATGCACCAGTCCCCTTCCCATCAACCGCCCGTCGATGAGAAGGGTGGTGAAAATGTTGCAGGAAGTGGGTGCCGAAAGCCAGCCCAAGACTGCCAAAAAGGATGGGAAATTGTCGCCTTATTACTATGAAGACGCCTCTGATCATGGAAGCGTTGCTTGATTTCTATTAGTCTGCTGTGTTTGTTGCAAAAGCTTGATATGGAACAAGAGAGAGATAAGCTGCTCTTCTTCAGGTTCTTTTGTTAAATTCTCAGTTCTCATCCCCACTTGATGTCTGGTTTAATGGGGGGAAGACAGGGAAATTGGAGTTGAATTTCTAGAGAGAGAGAGAGAGAGAGAGAGAGAGTTTTAAGGAGTTGAGTTTGTACACTGTATATTAATTAACCATCAAAGTTTTCCTCTACCAAGTTTGAGAAGCTGCATTTATTAAAAAGACCCCCCCTATTAAGAGTAATGTATTATACTGTTACTTGATGGAGATCTTGCCCTGGATTCTCTCTCAGGCGGTTGTTGAGATTGAACTTATGTTTCTTGTATTAGTATTTGGTAACTGCTGTGATGAATACTATTTCTACCTGAAATTTAAAAAGATACCATTATCAATTCTCTCCCAGAGAGGAATGCTAACATTAGTTGCAAAATAGTCACTTTTTCTATGACATGGACACGTGGGCTTGGCGAGGGTCAACACCTCGGCTAACATTAACCCATAATGGAGATGCTATGGGAGGGTTGGTCCTCCACTAGCCTTTTCCATTGGGAGTGAAATGGTTCTCTTCTGCTGCTCTGTGCAGTAGAAGCAATATTGGAGAGGGCCGGAAATTTTGGTGTTGGAAATTATGGCCAACTCTTGTCCCCATTTGCATGCAAAGTAAGGGAGATTTAGCTACTTTTAAGCTACTCTTCTTCAGCTTCTTTTGTTAAATTCTTAATTCTCATTCCCACTTGGTCTTTGCTTCAATGGAGAAAGAAAGTAAAATTGGGGGTGAATTTCGAGAGAGAGAGAGAGAGAGAGAGAGAGAGAGGGTTTTAAGGAGTTGAGGTTGTTCACTGTACATTAATTAACCATCAAAGTTTTCCTCTACCAAGTTTGAGAAGCTGCTGCATTCATTAAAAAGACCCCCTAATTTAGAGTGCATTGTATCATTCTGCTCATTGATGGTGATCCCTCTCTGGATTTCTCTCAGGCGGTTGTTGAGATTGAATTTTTGTTTTTTATATTAGTAACTGCTGTGATAAATACTATTTCTACGTACCTGAAATTTAAAAGATCCCACAAATGGAATCTCTCACATTTCTCACAAGAGAGGATAATTTATTTATTTATTTTTATTTTTTGTGACATGGACACGTGGGCTTGGGTGGGCTTGGCAAGACTGCAAGAGTGATGGGCTAACATCTGGGCTAGCATTACCCATAATGAGGTTTCTCCAGGAGGACCCAGAGAAAATATATATATATTTTTAAACCCTTTTTCCCCCTTTCAAGTAGTTGATATGGCAATTTACTTGGGTAGGCTGTGTAAGTTGGGACGGGAGTTGGCAAAGGAGTGTTGAACCTAATAACATTTTTCAATTTACTAATTCTTGGCAGGTTATATATCCATAAGTTCTTGACATAAACATAAGTTGATGGCCCTTTTCAACATAACAATTAGGCAAAAGAAATCGAAAATCTCAAGACCTTATGGTATAAAGCTATAAACTGATGAACTTTTAAATAATTTTCCCTCAACTTTATTACTCGTAAGTGACTTTTTTATAGAAATTAATTTATTTAGTCCCGTGTGAAAACTTCCCCACTCTGATGAAGGCGGGATTCGAACCCAGGTCTCTCCCGTATAAACATCAAGAAAAAGGAGATGACTACCTTCGGTTGTGTAGATAAAAAAACTTGATTACACTTAACTAAATGACCATGAAAACTTGATGGTAACTGGTAAGTGAAGGTAACTTGGCTAGCTTCCATTGTTGTCTCTTGTCATCAGTAATGACTGACTTCAGATTTTCTGTGTCAGTAGTTATTTGACTTCTCCATTTCTCCAGTTTACAAATTCATATTTGAATTTTGTTTTCATCCTTGCATTTATGCTATGGAGGCAAATGTAGGTAGTCATAAAGTGTGAAAGGGCCCAATCATGGAGGAACACGTTTTCTCTCCGATTCTATAGGACACAGTTTATTGAAAACTGTCAGTTGCTAACGCATCTTTCAAGGGACCATGGATCCTCTCTCTCTCTCTCTCTCTCTCTCTAACATATGGAACCTAAACTCCCATTTCCAAAGAAACATATCCATGTCTATTTTCAAAAACCTAGGAAGTTGGAATCCACCAGGCAAACGAGGCCAATTTAAAATTTTCATCTCATGAAATCTAACAAAGGCTATATGATAAATCAACCTATTTGCCTATTTGGATTTGGTTCGAACCTGAGTCGAGATTGGTTCGATAAAAAGATCGGAGTTTGCTCATAAGATCAATGAGCTGAACTCAATCTTCATTTTTGAACTCCTTAATTTGCCGAATCAAGCTCAAGTAAAGTACTATTTAGCTAGATATGCACGTTAACACTTTAAATAATCAAACTACTCAAGTTTGACTTTTGAGATCAGTTTGATAAAAAGTTTGGTTGAATTCACTTGTAAAATAAACGAATCAAGTTTAAATCTTATTTTTGAGCTTATTAATTTATTGAACCAAATTGGAAGAACTTATTACTCGACTTTGACTCATCCACCCCTAATTCTATAGGCTCAACTTTCTTCTTTTAAGGGATTCAAGGAGGCAATGTGTTGGATTGGGTGGTTCTAGCAAATTTAAAACTTGAAATTCTATTTCTAATAAAGCATATCTAAGTTGGTCATTTTCAAAGGTGACTGATATTTATTTATTTAAATTTTTTTCTTGAATTTTTGAGGTTTTCATTTTTGGCCTTCCATGGATGAACATATCAAGCCATTTTCATTTTTTCTTACCCTAGATGAATTTTCTTTTACTTTTTCTTCATTTTCATTTTTTCCTTCCATTGAGGGCCGAAGAGATTAAAAGTCAATAGGGGGCAAAAACAAACTTTGGGGTGGTAATATCAATATTTTCAAAACAAGGAAGCAAATTAAGCTCAATCGAAAAGTCTTTGGGAGTGTTTGGGAAACTTAAGAACTTGGCCAGTTGATAATAAGCTAGCTTGTCTAGTTTTTATTTAGTACTGTTTGGTAAGTGCATTTTTTTATGTAGATTAGTTCAATTTTGTCCTGAAAATAAGGCATAAACACATTTTTTTTCAAACCAATTGTAAGCCAATTTACATAAAAACCATATAACATAAAAAGGTCAAAACTAGCTAGACCCAGTTTTCAAAGTTCTCAAATAGGTCCTTTAGTTCTAAAACAGAGCCAACTTTAGTAGTGGGTTTAATAAGCCCATTTAAGAATGGAAAATTCCATTCGTCCTCCATTTTTGTCCTCTCTCTTTGTCCTCCTTAGTGTATCTGACCAACTTGGAATAGCTATTTCGAGAAACCAACTATTGGATTTGATGTTCCACTTATACTTATCATGAACGCAAAAAATCACATTGATCCAATGGTTGGTTCTTGCAAATTTGAAAATAATTGTATACAATAATGAAAAATTTGTGGAAAACTGTTAGTCTATTTTTTGAAAAACAAACCATTGGGTCAATGTGATTTTTTGCATTCATGATACGTATAAGTGGAGCATCAAATCCAATGTGATTTTTTGCATTCATGATACGTATAAGTGGAGCATCAAATCCAAAGGTCAATTTCTCGAAATAGTTATTCCAAGTTGGTCAGATACACTAAGGAGGACAAAAAAAGAGGACAAATAAAATTGCCTTTAAGAATGGGTCTGGTCCATGGGTTAGGCCACCATGGGCTAGGTGAGAAGTTATCAACTCTAGAGGTATGATTTTGTCAGGCTGAAGGAAACCCAAATAGACCAATGGGCCGCATGCATGGGCTTGGGTTTAAAGATCCCAACCCTTTTTCAAAATCTATGGACGACCTGGATTTCACTTCTTATCCATTTCGATCAAATTAGTAAAATACACTAATTTTCTCATTGTTGATTTGTTTTTACATAATTCATTGCCACGTCAGATTTCAAGTATCCATGGAGGAATAAATCTGTTAAAAAAAAAAAAAAATCCAAATTGGAATTTCATTTTTATATTATGCTCCATTTGATCATTAGGAAATCACAAGAAAAGATAGAAACTTGAACTAGCTCTTATGACTGCCAGTCCAATCCCAACCAATTAGAGTGTCGACCCACATGAATTAAATCTATCTTTATGAGTGAAAAAATTTAAGAGAATGACAATTATCGTCACAAATGAGAGTAAATATTGAAAACAGAGACTTGTTATGAATTTTTAAAAGTTGATTCGATCTATAACACCTCGTGATGATTTTAACCTTATTCACAAGGAAAAAAAAAAAGTCACATTCAAGAAGATGCAACTATACATTTCATATCAAGCAAATGTAACCTTAAAAAGCGTCCCCTTTGAGACGGTCACCGTTTGCGACACGGCGTCCAAGAACACTTTCAAAAGTATCGCCAAACACTTATTGCGACACTTTTTGAGGGTCCCTTTTACATGTTTTGTAGTAATGGCACCTTAAAACTATACCATGCATTAGAGAGGATTTTTTTCACGAGTCCAAAGTTGGCACCATACATGAGTAAAACAGAAATGGATCGAGTCATTTATAAAAATTCATAAGTAGTCCTAAAATTACTCGAAACCTTAAAAAAAAAAATTAAATCTATTAAATAGCACAATATAAAATATGACCAAAATGATTTACTTTATCATTTGTCCAAATGCCTCATGACTAAATCTCCACCAAACTCGATCAGCTTTTTTGGCTTAGGTTGATGGAGTTATACTTAGGTTGTTGTAATCAAACTGTTTGTGCTGCCACCAGTAATTTTTAATTTCAAATAAGACAAATCATATATATATATATATATAGAATACAGTGGAAGCTGGTACCCCCCAAAAGAAAAGGCACTTATCACCTAATTACTAATTAATTAAGTTGAGATATCTTATCTTCTCAAATCCTGGCTTGGTAACCCTCTTGTTAGCAGAAGTTAAGGAAAAGCCAATCACAAATAGCCATCTAAGCATGACAAACCAACAATTGTATTACAATTTTTTATTTTATTTTATTAAAAAAGCCCTCGTTATTGGGAATATATGGGTTAGGATTCTGTACGTACAGTACCTCCTCTCAGTTTATAAAAATTAAAATCTTGCCATGGTTGGTAGAAGGAGAGATGCATGTGAACACTATCTTACAAGAGTCCCACCAAGCAAATCTAGCTAAATGAAAAACAGTGTAATCAGAAGAGACCAATCAAATCATGTGAATTACATATTTATTTTATGATTAGTTATAAAAACATTCCTAAAAGATTTTCAATTATATTAAATGTTTTGTTACAATCAAATGGTTTAAGTGAATCAAATTAGGCCCATTTTGGGGACAATGATATCATACTAAGTGAGACATCTATATATATATATATATATGCTATGGTCTTGGTTCCTATTTTTCTTATTAATGGTGTAGCACATGCATGACAATTAATGTGAAATAAATTAAAGGATAAGGGTGATATGGAGTACTGGAGGGGGTTCTTAACCATGCTGTGCATATATGTATGTATGTATTTGGATAGAATTTCTCGCGGTGGTCAGAATTTTTGAGATGCTCATATTGGATCATTATGATTTTTGGCAGTGACATTCATGACAAGAGTATCTAATTCAGATTTTACAAAATTAATATACATATCATAATTCCTTATGAACTTTATGCCGACTTTCGCAAAAGTCAGCATATGCTTACTAGATTGGGTGTACTCTCTCTCTCTCTCTCTCTCTCTCTCTCTCTCTCTATATATATATATATACATTCATGATAATATAAGGCCGGCCTTACGCAAAGTTGCGTAAGGTGGGCTCCATATGGCTAATTTTATATCACAGTTCGTAAAACTGACCGTTGGATTAGATGCTCCTCCTCTGTATGTCATGCCTGCAAAAAATCACAGTGATCTGAGGGTTGGTTTTTGAAATATGTCATTGTGAAAATATGTAACTTATTTGTTCTTCAAAATATCACCATTTTTTTAACGGCAGTTATTTCACTGTGATTTTTTGCAGGCATGACATACAGAGGAGGGGCATCTAATCCAACGGTCAGTTTTACGAATTGTGATATAAAATTAGCCATATGTAGCCGACTTTGCGTAAGGCCAGCCTTAATATATATATATATTATACGATATTTGGGTTTCCTATATTTTGTGTGACAAGCATTGTTACTTTAACATAATCCATTTTCATACCCAAAGAAAAAAACAACTTTACATTAATTAAATAACTGTATATATGGGGCGGCCAACCATGAACAAACATTGACTAAACCTTGGGATAGAATTCCAACTCTCTCACCAATCCACCCAAATTGTCAAACACTCCTCATTTACGTCAAAACAGATACCCTCTTTTATCTCTTTCCTTCTATACATACCTTTCTGTTTTAAAATCCTTACTTTGTGCGTAGTCAATAATATATCATGACCTCCTTTAAGTCTCGTATATAAGTTCAATTCTACACTCAACTTTCCGGGGTCAGCCATAACCTTTCTCATCTTCTTCCCTTGACAACTCAATATAGAAAAATCAGCCAAACAACCCCTTGAAGCACAGGATTAAGGATTGAATTAAGGAAAGTTCACTGCCATGAGTTATGGTGAGATTATTGGCTATGACCTTGTTATGGCTATCCTTTCAATATTTTTTATTGTTCTTGGTGTTGTCCTCATCATCCTTTGCAGAAAAAAACCAATTGAATCCGAAGAAACTCTTCCTATCAAGCTTTGTGCCACTTCATATTCATTAACTGATATCGATGCCGCCACCGATGGCTTCAACCATAGGAGAATTATTGGCAAAGGCCGTTTGGGTACTGTGTATGCTGCAATTTTGCCAAGAGGAGAGCAAGTTGCTGTAAAGAGAATTCACTCTCGGCTTGTTTTAAGCAATGCAGGTTTTGGGTTCTCATCTGTGCTTAAATCTCTATCTTTAGCTCAACACCCTAATATAGTACCAATTTTAGGGTTTTCTGAGGCACCAGGTGAGAGAATTATCTTAATGGAGTTTGTGGGCATGGTAAGTTTGGACTTTTTTTTACATCAAAATTCCGATGGAGGGTCACTATTGGATTGGGGGCGGCGGTTGAGGATCGCGGCGGGAGCGGCACGAGGGATCGAGCACTTGCATGAAGTAATGACACCTTATATAGTACATGGGTGTGTAAAGGCTTCAAATATATTGTTAGATGTGAAATTTTGTGCTAAGGTTTGTGATTATGGATTATCTTTTTTGGCACCACATCAAGAGAAAAGAGGGCTTATTGGGTATGTTGATGAAGAGTATTGGGTTGATCAGAGAAGAGGTGCTTGTAAGGAAAGTGATGTCTATGGATTTGGGGTTGTTTTGTTAGAGCTTTTGAGTGGGAGGAGAAGCGAAGAAGGGTTGCTTGTTGGGTGGGCATTGCCTTTGATTAAAGAAATGAAGTTTGGTGAACTTTTGGACCCTAGACTTGTAATTCCTTCTGATATGAAGCTTCTTGTTAGATTGTGTAAAGTTGCTTCAGCTTGTGTTGGTAATTCTAGGAAGAACAGGCCTTCTATTGCTCAAGTGGCAGCTATATTGACCAGTTTGGAGATGGAGCTACGTCTTTAATTGATTCATGGGTCTCTCTCTATATTGCCCCAAAACTTCATGGGGGGCAGCTACTGTGAACAATTTTGGCAATTGTAGAAATTTGTAATTAATGGGTCTCCTGTATAGTCAGCCAAAGGGCACAGTACTTTCTGCAGGTGGAGCTATGTCTTTAATAGATTCATGGGTCGATCTCTCCCTATTGACCCAAAACTTTGTTGGGGGTGGTGGTGGTGCTGCGGGTGGTGGGGTGGGGGTGGGGGTGGGGAGGGAGCTCCTTTGAACAATATTTTGGCATTTATTGTAGCAATATGTAATTAATTAAAGAGTCTCCTCCAAGGTGTACGTGTCCAATATTTTGTCTCGATAAAACTTGAGTTTTTTTTTTTTTTTTTTTCTTGAATTTGTTTGGGTACTTAGGATTGTGATACATTATTTAAAGTGAAAGATAAATGATATATTAAAATGATGTGTGATAATTTTAATATCCTAGCAAACCCAAGCAGATTCTCTGCTTGGGTTTTTCTGTGCTTGAATTTTCTTAGGTATTGAGATCATGACACATCATTTATCTCTCACTTTACATGATATGTTATGATTTTTAATATCTAAGGCATCGTTTGGATTTGTTTTCTATAAGTACTTATTTGTTTTTTTATAAAATTTACAATATAAAATTTTTTTAAAAAATTTTAAAAAAATAAATAAGTACTTATAAAAAACAAATCCAAACAGTGCCTTGTAAACTCAAGCACGAAAAAATTCAAACAAAAAATCCAAGTAGACTCAGTTCAAGAAACTCAAATCTCATGGGACTAAATCAACCCGGCGTACGTTAGATTTGTGCCCGTGGAGATTGGAAGACTATTGTTATTGTCTATTAGAGGGGGGGAAGTACTGCTTCAATTAATGTTGGGCAGGTGGGACGGTGGATTGTCTTTTGTGCGGTGATTTTAGTCGTTTGTTTCCGTGTGGAAGTGGGGATCTTTTTGGTGCTGAAAGGGACCCATTCAATCAATTTCCTTTTCTTAATCGCCTAGTCTTTTTGGCTTGTCATTGCTTCATATCTCTCTCTCGCAGAGGAATGCTATGGTACCAGAGTTAGAGTTACTTACGGATCATATTTTGAAAAAATGACCGTTGGATTAGATATTCCTCTTATATATGTTATGTCTGTCAAAAATCACAGTGATCCAATAGTCGGTTTTTGAAAAATATCGCTGTGAAAAACTGTAATTTTTTTTCTTCAATACATTACCATTTTTGACCGTATGTTTTTTCAAAAATCAATCGTTGGATTACTGTGATTTTTGGCAAGCATGACATACATAAGAGGAGTTTCTAATCCAACGGTTAGTTTAGTAAAAAATAATCTGCAACTAGCTATAAAAGAGGTCACCTTATACAACTTGCATGAGGTACACCTGACCTTAACATTCTTATATATATATATATATATATATATATATATATATATATTGACTTGAATAGTTTCTATAAATAATGGAATCATATAGTTGGAAATATATATAAACTCCTATATCAGATGTTCTGTCTTCAATTCAAGATCCAATCTACTTTAAACCTTGATTGAAAGGTAGTTAGCCACTCGTGTTGTTGTCTGTTTGCATTATTATTATTTTTTTTTAAATTACTTTTCGAGACTCATCAGTACCTCACATATTTCTTTAAAGTTACATGTTTAAATAATTTTATCATATATTAAAATTTTCATACTAGAAGTGATTATGATAAAAGTTGGGACTCCCTAATTTTTATAACAATCATTTCTAATATGATTTTTTTTTTCTAATCATCCTATTTTTTAGAAGTGATTATCACCCTATATATATCTTAGATATGATCAAAGGGAATTTTGAGTTCCAAAACTTATTTTCAAAAAAAGCTTATGCAAACGGGACATTTGGTTTTGTATTGCAAATGAATTTATTTTTAAGAAATTGCACTTTAATTACCTTCTTTAAATTTGATCAATTCTCAATAATCCCCCAAAGTTTTCTTTTCTTTTTGTTAGGCTACAAAGTACTTATAATTTTAAGCCAATAAGAGTATATTCCTTTAGTTAGTACAAAGGAAGAGGAAATAAGGAACGATCTATTCATGTGTAATCCAAGGGGTAAAATATGGTTTAAATATTTCAAATTATTGGGAGTACAGTGAAAATATGCCAAATTTGAAGGGGATAGAATATAATTTTTATTTGTTAAGTTTTTAAAATTCTCTCATTATTTTCTGGGTAGTGATCGATTCGATAATCATACAGATTTTAATTAATTGGTGAGCGCTCATGTCGCTCTTATTGCACTGGTATCTTACATGCATTGTCACGATTGACCATGGAAGAATTAAGATCACTTAATGCAACTTTGCATCAGGTGCACCTTATATTAGCATCTCTGTATATATATAAACTCAGTAATGATCTAGTCCACATTTACTGATATAAGCTTATGTCCACGTGAATCCTAACTTTCGGTTTCTCATAAATGTCACTGAGAAAACTGTGACAGTTTTCAGCGGTCACAGATTTTCATAGTTATATTTTGAAATTCTGATATTGGATCACTGTAATTTTTGACGTGCATGACATCTATAAGTATAATATCTAATCCAACAATCAGTTTTCCAAAATATACATCCTACAATAATTTATAGCCTTCATGTGGACACAGGGCCGGCCTTGAGATTTTGGATGCCCTATGCGAGCTCCTAAAACAATGCCCCTATTGACTATTTTTTTTTTTTTTGGCAAGATTTTAGTTATTGAACCTTAATTTCTCATAAGCTAAAACCTACAACAATCAATTCACAACACTTGAACCACCTATCATCATTACAAATATAATTAAACAAATAAATTAAAGAAGACCTACCAATCTTGCTTCATTATTTATATCTGAAAATTTTAAAAACAAATCAAAATTTTAAAGTCAAATATGTTCTAAATGACATGATTAATTACAATATCAATTGAATAATCAGAATTTAAAAAATTTGTAACGAAACCCTAAAAAACCCTAAAAAATTGTAACGAAACCCTAAAAAATTAAACTAATTAATTATCATAGACAAGGCTCCTATACCAAAAAACCTTAAAGAATTGTAACAAAACCCTAAAAAATTTGTAAGCAAACCCTAAAAACTAAAGAATAAAAGAACTTACCGGTTGGAACTTGGAACAGAGCCGTCGCCGTGAGTGGTGACTGTGCGTCTGTGCGAGACTATGAGAGAGAGAGTGGAGTACTGAAGTCTGAAGAGAGAATGGGAAAATGGGAGGGAGATCAGAGATGGGCTGGATTGGGATTTGGGAGAGAGAGAGAGAGTGAAGTCTGATTCGTCTCAACTCTGGAGAGAATGGGAAAATGGGAGGGAGATGGGCTGGGTTGGGGTTTTGGTATAATTTTTTCGTTTTTTTTTTTTTTTTTTGTTGGGGTGAAGCTTTGGGCTGGATTAGAGGTAAGATTTGAATTTTTTTTTTGGGCTTGGGCTTGGGCTGGACTTTAATGGACATGAGCTATGGGATGATGCCTGAATGTGTTATACTTTGGGCTGATTTTAATGCCCCTCAAATTTACTTTTCTACGGGCTGCCCAAGGCGGACGCCTCTTGGGCCTCCCCTCAGGGCCGACCCTGTGTGGACATAACTTATATCAACATATGTGGATTAGATCATTACTGTATATATAATATTGTTCTGAGTGTAGCTTTGTTTTTTTAGGCCAAGGTTCAAGTGTACCTTAACAGCACTTGATAGATTTTGTTCCCATTACTACTCGTACATGTTATGTGCTATGAAACAATGACATAATAACCAGTAGATCCACCCACCGGGGTGGTGGTTAGAATGTTACACCATGTACTGGCTCACAGGAATATCTAATCCAACGGTCGATTTTTCAAAATACCTGTCCCAACTATCCCAATAAGGAGTGGACCGTATTTATCCAAATGGGATCCGGATCCCAATGGATCATTTCTCTCTCTC
>JAESVK010000332.1:46215-65569 GCA_017140935.1 Hamamelis virginiana | reverse complement strand
AAAATGTGAAAACATCAAAAATACATTTTTTTTTGGTATTTTCACGAAAACTGAATACAAGGATTATATCGTGACAATGCTTATAAACATAGAAAAAAATATGTAGACCAACTGTAAAATCAAAAAATAAAAATAATAAAACATATAAAAATAATATATAGTTTTAGTAAATGCATTTACACAATTTTTAGATTTTGAAAACAGTTTTAATTTTTGCAAAGGAAACACATTTTCTAAATTTTGAAAAATGAAAATGAAAACTGTTTTTTAAAAATTTTCACTAAGAATAAAAATTGTACGTAAAAATTTTCATGAAGTAAACATGCCCTTAATTTTTGCTTTTTTGTTTTCTTTTGTTTTTTGGATTTTTTTTTTTTTTGGGTGAAAATCAACAAGTCGTTTGAAAATTTTAGCTGTATTAATACGCACTGTTTCAAGTAGCTGTCACTAAAAAGTTTGCAGCTAAAACCACTCCAAAACCCACTTAATCTATTGAGTCAATCACGCGCGATAAGAGAAAAACAGGTGAAGAAAAACTTAGATAGCTGGCCTAGCTCACAATAGGGGATGAAAAAAGTTACCATTGGAAATTTGAGTAAGAAATTTAAGGTCCTGTTTATTTTGTGAAAATTTTTACAATTTTTATTTTTTGTAAAAATTTTTTAAAAATAGTTTTCATTTTCAGTTTTCAAAATTTAGAAAATGTGTTTACTTTGCAAAAATTAAAATTGTTTTCAAAATCTAAAAATAATGTAAATGCATTTACTAAAACTATATATTATCTCTATATGTTTTATTATTTTTATTTTTTTAGTTTTACAATTGGTCTACATATTTTTTTCTATGTTTATAAGCATTGCCATGATATAATCCTTGTTTACAAATTTCGTGAAAATACAAAAAATGTCTTTTTGATGTTTTCATTTTTTCTTAAAAACTGAATTCATTTTCTTGAAAATAGTTTTCATTTTTCATAAGTAAACGTATTTTTTAGGCTATTTTCTGTTTTTATTAAAAATGAAAATGAAATTTGTGAAAATTTTCACCAAGTAAACAAGTCTTAAGGACTTCTACAAAACCTGAAGAAAATACATGGAACTTATGGGCTTCTAAAATTGACACTCAAAATTTTTATTATTTATCAAAAACCAAAACTACTCTAAAATGAGGGTACAACCATATGTTTATTAAAAATTAAAATGAAAATTGCAAAATTTTCACGAAATAAATAGGCCTTAAGTTTCCTTGATTTAGGTTTAAATTAATTTGGTATATATAAATACAAGCAAAATATTGGAAAATGATTTTAATTATAATTTAAATTTGAGTAAGAATTTAAATAAGAATTGGAGATGTACAGTTAAATGATAATGTAATTTAAATTTGAGTAAAAATTTAATAAGAATTGGAGATATATCAGTTAAATGATTTTTTTTGATATACGGGTATCCTGAGTCAAATTCTGCACCCCGAACAAGGCTTGCGCTTTACGGTTCATGGTCCGGGATATTAGTAGTTAGTGGGAGTTGAATCCAGGACCAAAAGACTTGATACGCCCTTAACCCTGCTTGCTCAACCACTAAACTATCCATCCGAAGTGGGTTGTAAATGATACTGTCCATACTCCCTGAATATAATAACATGGCATGTTTTATTTTTAAATTTTGACACCCCAAGAACAAAATTCTGGCTACGGCCTACTCACCGAAACTTGACCCACTAAGCAATCTCACATCAACTTCTCTCTCTAGTCATATTGGAAAGAGCTCACAATATGACGATTTGTGACTGTACATTGAGAATGCGACAGCCATTCGCAAAATAAAGAAACATCGATCTTGACAAAGTCCTCGAAACCCTAGCCCACACGTTAAAGATAAGCCTAAAGCTTAACCCTTAAGCTTCTCTTGCGTGGCTTCTTTGAGAAGTTCTTCAATAGATATAATCTATTGACCCATTGTTTATATACATAGAATGTCGGCTGGTACACGTAAATTTAGTGCATGGGCTGTCTTTGGATAAGGTCGTCTTCTTTCTAGCCGTTGCAATCGCCAGTCTGTCACCAATAGCATGCCTTTTTTTGTTCTTGGTACAGTGTTATGTGAGGATGAAACTAAAGGTTGTACTTGGAAACTAAAGCTAAAGTATTTAAAGGTGCTTTTATTTAGCAGTTGACATCATGCTTGTCATATATATATATATATATATATATATATAGGTGCTAATATCATGTGCACATGATACATCTTGCATCAGGTGCCCTTTTGTAAAGCCACTTGCGATGAAAATTTTAAAAAATTGACCGTTGGATTAGATACTCCTATCATGTATGTTATGTTTGTCAAAAATCACAGTAATCCAACGGTTGGTTTTTGAAAAATATAACTTTGAAAAACTATGACTTTTTTGTTCTTTAAAATGTAATCATTTTTTAGCAGTCAGTTTTCTCAGAAACCAACCGTTGGATCACCGTGATTTTTGGCAGGCATGACATACATTATAGGGGTATCTAATCCAACAGTCAATTTTTCAAAATTTTCATCACAAGTGGCTTTACAAGAGGACATCTGATGCAAGATGCATAAGGTGCACCTGATATTAGCGCGCACACACACACACACATATATATATATATATATATATATACTAAATCAAACTCTAACTTAAATGGGTGGTGAACTACCTATGGCTGTATTGTAATGACCAAAGTGCGGCTGTAAGGTCTTGTGGCATGTGATGGTTAAAGATGGCTTATTGTTGTAAAAATTGTGGAAAAAACGATTGTAGAGGAGCATGAAGCTGCTAAGCTAGTACCAATTAATTAATATGGATTTTCTTAACGTGTGCCCTACAATTGACTTTGTGCAATATTATCTTTCCACATTATTGCTCATGGTCCCATTAACTTGTGCCCTAAGGGAGGGCACAGATTTACATATTCTACTTGTTCAGATATACAGATACACGGATTTCATATATATATATATATATTCTGTTTATGCGTTTGTATGAGTGGGACAAATTAATTAATGCATGTGTGTACTTTACAAGGCTTCTAATTTGTTTTAATTTATATCTTTTACAACATAAGTAATTCGAAAACTACTCGATTTTATTGAATTTTGAGGTTTGAGTTCAGACTAATCCAATATTTTCAAAGAAGAGACCAGATTATCGTTCATTGTTAACAAATTAAAATTTGAAGAATTAATTTATATGATGTACAATAATGGATTTTGTTTAAGAAAATGACGTGTACCTGAAATCAATAATGTTTGATGGTTGAGGCATTGAGCGTTCATCAAATTCATTGCATTCCATGAGTGGAGTATATATATATGTTTCAAATTTTTTAAAACTAAAGTTGTTCAAATTTGATGGATAAAATTCTTTGAATTAAGCTAATTTTTATTACATGCACTTTCCAGTTGAAACCCTACATACAATGAATTTCAATAATTTTTTTTTTTCGCATTAACAGAAAATTAAAGAAAATGTTCAAATCAAATAATTAAAATTCATCAAATCAAGCTGATTTTTATTACATGCATTTCGAGTTCAAACCCATCATACAATGAATTACAATCTTTTTTATATTTTTTTTATGCTGACATGGCAAGAGAAGCTAGCAAACTTTAGGGGCAGAAATATTGTATGTAAATTAATCAAGTCATTTTCATAAGGCATGAATGTTTTCTAATGCACATTATGGACTGAAAACTTAAATCGACCTAATGTCTGCAATCACACCAAGAATTTGTTTGTGTGTGTGTGTGTGTGAGAGAGAGAGAGAGAGAGAGAGAGGGAGATTCCTTGCTTCACATGAGAAGTCTACGTGAAGAAATGGATAAATAGCAATACAGGTTGGTGTGAAATGAATAAATAGCAATACAAGTTGGTGTAATTTCCCTTGTTATTTTCATTTTTGTTGGCTATGTATGTATATATAATTCTCCATAGCTTTAAGGACACTCTAGGTTGACACTGGAGCTATAGCCCTCTCCCTCTCCCTCTCCCTCTCCCTTCTCCTCTCTCTCTCTCTCTCTCTCTCTCTCTCTAAAGGAGTTGAAACGTCCCACAAGAATCAGGTTGCCCCATCTCCACTCAACCTTTTTTACACTAAGTTGTTATTTATAGTTAACTTTCTTATTACCATGTTATTATAGAATCAAAGCCGTCTATAGAAATAGTAAAAAGCGACCAAAATTGCATATATTCTCGTACGAGTGTATATATACACATAAGCATTACCAAACTTGACGTTCAAGCAACCCCTTATATTTCTAGAAAATTCACTCTCTTGTTATTCTATACATAATACAATTGTTCTCTCTCTCTCTCTCTGGAATTAAGAACCAGGAGGATCTAGCTAGGGAGAACACAGTTCAATTATTGAAAAGAGAGACAGAGAAAAAAAAAAAAGTTGGAGAGAATTAAGTTCCTTCCCAAACATCAACAGCAAGAAGATCAGGAATAAATGGTTTAAGGGAAAACGTGCTTTAAAAGAGACAAGTTTGCTTTACTTCTCTTAATTTTTTTTTTCCTTTTTTCTTTTTTCTCTTTTTATCTTCTCTCATTCTATGTCTGCAGTCTCTAATATTGCGAATTAGAGTTCAGTTTATAGCTTGGAAGAGTGGAGGAAATAGGAGAAAAACTTCCAATTTGGGATGGGCATAAGAGCAACAACACAAGAGAGATGACATGGTGCAATGAACCCGAACCCGACGAGGAAAGAGCTATTCAAATAGTCTCAACACCTTCTTCTAATGATCATAATAACAGTGTTATCGATGCGAAAATAGACGATATTCGGACCACAACATGTCCTTCTTGTGGCCATAATTTAGAACTCCAAGATCAGGTTTAATTTCTATTACTCATATTAATTGTCTATACTTTTACATTTTTAATTTTTGTTACATATTTCTCTTGTTCTGCCCAAAATAATTGAATCAGGCCGGAATTCATGATTTGCCGGGTCTACCCGCTGGAGTAAAGTTTGATCCCTCCGACCAAGAAATTCTCGAACATTTGGAGGCCAAGGTGCTGTCTGATACACGCAAGCTTCATCCTCTAATTGATGAATTTATCCCTACACTTGAGGGGGAAAATGGAATTTGTTACACTCACCCAGAAAGGCTACCAGGTGATTTCCAAGTACCCAATAGAGTATATGTTTCATTTATCTCTTTAGATCTATGATTTTGGTTCAATTCTTGCATATACAGTACATTTAGGGTAACATATTTATTATTATTAATTGAAATGAACATAGGGATAATAGATCTGAAAATGATTACTTCTTTTTGGTTCGAAATCCATGCTTTTAAAATTGATTTGCTACCTAGAGAGTAATAGAGTTGTTGCAGATCTTTTGGCCAAATTGGGGTTTTATGCTACAGCTTTTTTTCCCTTTTTTATTGGGTGAGTAAAAGAACATCGGAATATATTAAATTATATACAAGAGAACTAGCACAAGATCTTGAACCCAAGTCATAACATTCCATAACCCTCCTCCCACCACCTGCGCCATGCGCTAGCCATAGGTGGTATATATACTTCTGCAACTTGGACCTCCTTACCAGATTTTTCTTATATATATAATACTTTGCCTTTGGACATGCCAGCCCACGTAGGGTGCATGCTAATCTGTCTACTATGTATAAACTGCTATTATATTGATATATCTATATTATTTTGTGTTTTGTTCCCCAAAGAAATAAAACAAAAATATCCTGCTTTGCTCATCGATCTCTTTTATCTATTGAAAACTAAAATGCTAAAAGTTGGTGGGTGCATGCTGCCTTGAAGGAATATACAAAGAACAATGGGAAATTAGAGTGATTTTCTCTGGCTTTTCCTTTCCTCATGCATTGAAGGCGTGTATAATTGAGTATAGTATTTAATCCCACAATTATTTATGAGCTTCATGCATACATAAACTTATGTAAATCATATGCTGATATGATCATTTCTGTGTGTGTGTGTATATATATATATATATATAAATCAACTTCTACTTGTAGCTTACTCTTGGAAGAAAAATAAAGATATGCATGTGGGCATGCTCTCACATGTCATAACCAACTCATTTTGAGTACGTTAAGTAATTGCCCAAATCACTTATGACACCTTAGACTAAATGCCTCGTGTGCCTAGATAGTACTCTTTACTGTTTTATTCTTGGTCTAACAAGTGAAAGCAATATATATGGTTTCTTTTTGTTTACTCATAATTTTGCCCTATAAAGTTAAAAGAAGGACAAATACAATTAAGAATAATTTTGTAATGGTCATTTGTCCCCTTCGCGCAATATTCAATCAAAAGAACTATTTCATGAAAGACACAATTCTAGTCCAATAATATTGGGTTGGTCATGGCGCCATTCTAGCTAGCTTGGTTTTAATGTTGTGATTGGAAATAATATGATAGTTTGAACTGAATTTTCCAAAAGTTTGAAAACTTGTTCACTAAGCAAACACAAGCAAATTTATCCTTAATTATAGGATTTATTACAGTAATGATCCTATTTAGGGTCCCAAATAGGATTTATATCAGGTCCATGCATTAAAATTGTTGGATTTGATCCAACACACTAGATATAATGCATAAAGACCATGTCAATATATCAAATCCAATAGTTTTATGCATGGATAAGATGTAAATTCTTACTATATAGGCGGCCGACTATATTAAATAGCAGCCATAATGAATATTAAATGGGATAATTCTGTGGTTATATATCTTGGATTTTTCATTAATTATAATAAATGACAATGTGATATTCTTTACTTCTTTCATTCCTTCATTATTATTTTTTCTTTTTCCTTTTTATCTTAATTAACCTGTATAATTTTTCTCCTTGATTAATTTTCTCTCTGATTCTTATGCAAGTATTTTCCCCATTTTTAATTTTGGGATTGGTAATTACACTGATTTCTTGATTTTTTTTCCACAATCTTTAGCATTATCATTTTGAGTTATCCTCAAAACTGAATAATGCTAAAATCCCATATTTATGATCATGTTCACTCAAATAATGCAGGAGTAAGCAAAGATGGCCTAATCCGCCACTTCTTTCATCGACCTTCGAAAGCATACACAACCGGTACCAGGAAACGAAGAAAGGTACACACCGATGCAGATGGTGGCGAGACAAGATGGCACAAAACAGGCAAAACTAGGCCAGTTTTTGTTGGTGGGGCAGTGAAGGGGTTCAAAAAGATACTAGTCCTCTACACCAACTATGGCAGGCAAAGGAAGCCTGAGAAGACAAACTGGGTAATGCACCAATATCATCTTGGCAATAATGAAGAAGAGAAAGATGGAGAATTAGTGGTCTCGAAAGTTTTTTTCCAAACACAGCCTAGACAATGTGGCTCAAATATTACTAAGGATACACTTGAGGGAAAATTGAAGAATCGAAGCGGGCAAGATAGTATTCCTATAATCAATAACACCACCCTTGTTGAGTATTATAATCCTTCTTTTATCTCTTATGATGAAGGAAGCCATAATAGAGAAAGCTCACCTCAGTTTATTCCCAATTTGGTAGTCCAAGGTGATGGGTCTTCTTTTATTCATATAGCTACCAATGCAAGCAAAGGAAAACTTGAGAGGAAATAGGTATATATATATAGAAGAGATGTTAGTGAAGCAACAAGGACAAGGAATCCTTTGGTGGGGTGGTGGTGGTTGTTGGTGTTGTTGTTGTGTAATATTCAAATAAATTAATAGATTGAGGGTTTACTGAGAAAAAGAGGAAAGGATAATAAAATATCTGGTTTCTTTATAATTAAGGATAAAGATAAAGAGCCAGGCTTTTCTTAATTGGGTATGGTTAAGATTTGGGCATAACACTCTTCTTGTTGTAGCTAGTAGGGTTATACACGGAAGGTGGTACACCCATGTTTTTATGGGGACTGTGACATTTGATTGTAGAGCTGTACAAAGATGAATCTTACGTACAAACTTCTCTTTAGGTAGTTTGATTAGGTTTAAGTTTTTGTTATCATGTTCATCTATACTTTGTTCCCTTGTAACTTTTGATTGAATATTCTATTTTGTAACCTTTGATTGAATACTCTCTTTCTCTCTCTCTCTCTCTGGTCGGTATGAGAAAACCTGTTCATATGTTGAAGAATGGCGGGCTTTATGTAAACTTATTTCGAATGGCAATGAGTCTGTAATGCTTAGTTTCATTATATATATTATGTTCAATTCATTTATACTTTGTTTCTTTGTTAACTCTCTCTCTCTCTCTCTCTGGTCAACTTGAGAAAGCATGGTGAAGAAATGGAAAAACTTAGCGGAAATTACAGTTTAATCCATCAACTTTTGAACTCCTATAGTTTTAATTCTAACATATTGACTCTTTATACTTTTAATTTGTGATACCTTTCACCATTCTTTCAATTAGCAATTTGATTCTTTGATTGAAAAATGGTGTTAGATTTATTATTTATTTTATAGCTTATTCAGTATTTATTTTAGATTGTTAAAATATCTACAAGCAAATTGGTGAAATTTCATGATTTTTCTCAAAATATTATATTTATTGTGAATGTTATTTATTGTATGGCAAAAATAATTCATAAAAATTAAAAATATTGAAAAAAATTTATGGAACTTCACCGACATGCTTGTAAATATATTAACAATTTAGGATAAATATCAATGCAAAAATAGTAACTCTAACACCATTTTTCAGTCAAAAAATTAAATGGTTAATTGAGAGAAGGTGTGAAGTATGTGCCACAAACAAAACTATAAAGGGTCAATGTATTTGAATTAAAACTAGCATATAAAGTGTAAATCGGTGATACTTGAGGGTCAAACTATAATTTTTCCGTAGGTGAATTAGTTCAAAGGTAGGTGGCTTATATTTTGAATGTTAAGGTGATTATAATGCTAAGGACATGTCATCTTTGAAGCCGTGAAATGTCATCTCATATGAAATATATTACACCCATTTTAGGGCACATAAGATTTTAGATTATTCCAGAAACCAACAGACTGCAGGGGCGGAGCCAGGATTATTTCTCAAGGGGTGCCAAAATATTAAAAACGAAAATTTCAAAGTTCAATTACAAGAAATATATTAAACTAGATTCAAGACTAAAAAAATCCAAGTGATGTAAAAGGTTCTATATTCTTTTAACAATAGAATAATAATAAAAAAAAGCCAAAAGTCAAAAGAGCTAAAAATGGATTGAAAAATGTTACTTTACCCATCTATTTCATTCATCTTTAGCCACCCATCTCAGGTGAACCAATTGTTTTTATAATCTTGAAACAATACAAATATAACTTTTATGCAAAATGCTTTATGTTCCAAAAAAATTGTCCAAAAAATGAATCCCAAATGATGTGGCCCATGATCGTTACCATTCTCTTTTTTAAAAAATTCTTTATTGATAATAAAAGAAGACTTATGATTCACTTGAGATGTTTTTTTTTGGAATAAATTTTTGGGATATATAGCATTACTGAACTTTTATTGATATGAATCATATATTAAATGCCATCTAAGATAAATGAAATAAAAGAGTGAAATAGGTGAACGAAAAATCATTGCTCAAAAATATTTTTTTTTTTATTTGCTTTTACTTTTTGGGAATGTAAATGAAAATTTGAAAAAGGGATCGTCCAAGAGTGTCTGAGCGCGCGTGTGGGCAAGTCGGAAGTGGGGCCTAGGGGGTGCTGGTAGAATTGGGTTTGGGTGGACCATTAGGAAAGTTAATATTCTATTACCTGTGCATATTTTTTGTGTATATATATATATATAAACCATCCATTAAGTACCGGTCCTTATCTTACGGTAAAGTCCATTCACCATTTTCTCACTTAGAATAGATATTTTGAAAAACCGACCGTTGAATTAGATAATAATCTCATGTATGTCATGTCTGCCAAAAATCATGGTGTTCCGATCATTATTTTTCAAAATATAGTTCATTTTCATTGTAACAGTATTTACCGTTGGATGTTGCAACAATTGTTTAACCGTCTGTATTTTAAAAACTGACGGTTGGATCACTGTGATTTTTGGCAGACACGATATAAATAAGAAGATTATCCAATCCAACGGTCATTTTTTCAAAATACCTATTCTAATGATGAGTGGACCTTAAATTAAGATTAAAGACCTGTTCTTACTTGATCACATATATATATATATATATATATATATATATATATATATATATATATATATATATATAAGGATTGAGGGGGTGCCATGGCCCCCTTTGGCAAAATGTAGCTCGGTCCTGCAACTGAATTACTTGTAAAGGCTGTGAATTCAAGCATTCAATGGAATTAAGCACTCGAATGTTTTTAAAGCCCTTGGATATACATTGTTGGTCCATTCTTGAATAGCTCGGACTTGTCGGTACACTAGTAATTTAATATGGATATCGAGCAGAGCAAGAGATCTTGTGTTCAAAATCGATCGAGTTCAAAGGGTTTTCTAAGTTGGAAATGGATGACTCGATAATAGTGACTTCAGTAATAATCCTAAGCATTAACTAAACTACAGTCCGATGGCTTGGAGTTCAAGGAATTCTAGGAAATAAAAAAATAAAAAAATTGTTTAGAAGAAGTGTTCTGTAATTCTTGGACTTTCCGGTCAATGATTCAGAACGGAAACTTGCAGAACAAGTGTTCTATAATTCTTGGACATTCCAACTAACATATTTTATACCCAGAAAGTGATACATATGTGTTATATAAAATAATATATTATATTGCATATTTGGATTGGACAATTATCCAATCAGAATAACTTATGACCTAATTTTAAAAACTGATCATAAATAAAAAAATTGACTGTAAAAAAATTATAATATTTTAAAGAACAAAAGAGTCACACAATTTTTTACAGCAATATTTTTCAAAAATTGACTGTTGGATCATAGTAATTTTTATCAGACCGAAATTTGGCTTACTTTTCATAATTACCCTTTATAGAAATAGTATTTACTTAGTGGAAATTGCATTTTGACCTAGAACATAATTCAAAAAGATATATTTACAAAAAGTGAAATGATATATATATAATTTCTATACCAGTCACTACTTTTATAAATACCTTATTCCATTTATCTCTCAAATTTTTTAATAACCACATTTTTTAATTCAAATTTTATATTCAATTATTTCTTTTTCATTTATTTTTTTAGAACTTTTCATTTTTTCATAGCACGCTGGCTGCATGTGCTATAAGTTTTGTTTTTATGAACACTAGGAGGACATGCCCGTGCATTGCACGGGCATGGTGTCAAAATGTATTATATTTTAATTTCTATATATATATATTTTTTTGGTATTTTACCCTCAATAATCTTTAATTTTTGAAATATTACCTAAACGAACCCGATACAAATATAATTACATAAATATTTTTTTTGGACCAAAATACCCTTATATAGACAAATAATAACCATTTTACCAAGCAAACGGTCAAAAGTCAATTTTTTTTTTCTTTTTCTAAAAATTTTGTTAACAATCCTCAATATTACACAGAATCCCCAATCCCTAGAAATGAACAAAATCCCCAATTTAACAAAAGATCTCCAATCCTTAAATTAACACAGAATCCCCAATTTTACTAAGAATCCCTAATCCTTAATCCCAAATTTCAAACCCATCATTACTGGGGGACATGAAATGACGGACATTAAATATTGATTTGACATGTTGGGAATTGTGAATTATGTGTAAACCTGGGGATTCTGTATAAAATTAGGAGAATGCACGTATGGCATCTAGAAGGGTTTGAAATAGGTGTAGGTTCATGTCGTATGACAACGCATGTCCACTGTAACTAGTATTAAGAAAGGTTTGAAATAGGTGTAAGTTCTTGTCATATGGAAAAAATAAAAACTTGTCAAGAGCTTCTTCTTGAGATTGAATATTTTTTTTTTCTTTTGCTTCTTTTTATTTTCTCATGTCCAGAACTATACTTTTTAGTATGTACGTTGCATGATTATATGATCAACCCTAAGATAACCAAGTAATTAAAATCAATTGACTTCTTTAAAAAGTTCTTTAAGAAATTATTAATGTTCATATAGAAAAAGTTAGTCCTCATATAATAATGATTGGATTAAAAAAAAAAAAAAAATCAAGGACTTTTTAAGAAATAAACCCGTATTTTGCAACAATTACGTAAACGAAACTGCCTTATCAATATTAAAAAAAATATTCCTATAACTATTTTTTTGGACTGAAATCTCTCATGAGAAATTGAAATCATAAAAAATGCTATAAAAAAAGTAAAATATCATACCAAATTTTTGTAATTTTTCTTAAAGAATCCTCATAAATATACATAATCTTCAATATATGCTATAATCTCCAATCCCTAGAAATATACATAATCTCCAGAAATACAAAAATCCCAAATCTTCACATTATAATAGAATTCCCATTTTTTCTAACAATCCTCAATCTCCACAGAAAAAAACATTACATTTATTAGACATCATCCTTGCTTTTAAAAGTTAATGTGCAATCCCAAGTGTAGGATCAAATGTCGTTAAGCAAAATAATACATGAGAGGATCCATGGTTATTTCATCAGGGATTGGAAGTGAAGTTTTAGGGAGAATTATTAGGTATTGCTAACCAAAGAATGTAAATAAAGTGTAAAAAGCATGCGGGTTGTGAGTAGAGAGTGAAGATAACTAGCTAAAATAACTAAATTAAAGGAAATACAATGAAATATAAATGGTTGGATTCTTAGGTTTCATTCTATCCACAATTAAAGAACGTGAATTTCTCACAAGGACTTCTCATCTAAGATCCATTGAAGAATAGTTTTTGATGGAAGATTTAACTCTAACAGCATTTGGAAAAAAAACTCATCTAGGATCCATTGAAGAATGATCTTTGATGGAGGATTTATCAATAAAAACATAATGGTGTTGAATGAAAATAAACGTTCTCTTGGACATTTCATCAAACACTTGGAGTGCATATAATTTCAAGTACTACATAAGCCAAGCATAGCTTGTCTACACATAGCCAAAAAGATACAAAACTAAGGTGGTTCAAATATGAAAACATTTATAATAATTCAAACACAAAACACAAGGAAAAATGAGGTTAATAATGGAAAATACTCAGCGGGGCATTTAAGCAAGCACTTGGAGTGCATATGACATCATTTGTGTCAAGCCAAAGCTTGTATACAAATAGTCAAGAGATACAAAACCAAGTGGATTCAAAGGATAAAGAATATTGAACATCATCCAACCAACATTCAAAGCATAAAAAATGGAGAAAAATCATATTACATTTGTTGTGGAGTGGAAATCCACCATGGAATCTAACATTGAAAACTTAGAATCCTATAAATGTAAGGAAAGTAAAGTAAATGCAAGAACAACTAAAATAAACGTAAGAAACTTGAAATAAATGTTATTTCTATTACTTGAAATGAAAATACAAAGTTTAAGTACTAAATCTAAGGATTACAAATGAAAGAAATCAAGAACAATGAAAAACTAACAATAAAACTAAGCTGAAATGCAGTTTTCGGGCCTTAGTACTGATACCTTGAGTTGAGGTACTGGTACAAAATGTTTCCGGACCTTAAAAATAACTAAAAAACTCATTTTCTGGACTTGGTACCTGTTTGAGGTACCGGTACCACTTCTCAAATTCTTCAAAAATGCCTCAAAAAGCCTTCAAAAAGCCTCCGACTTCAAATGCTTGAAATTTTCTCGTCTAGAGTCAGATTTGGATGATCATTTTATGCTCGCAAAACTTGAGAAGTTTTCTTTCTAACCATGGTAGTCTCATCGTTTGATTCAATCTGTAGAGAAACAGTTTTTCAAAATACCCAGATTGGTCGTTTTTGCACTTCTTGACTTCATTTGCCCATATCTTCCAAACCATTTGGCATTTAGCCTTGAAATTTGATATGTGGTCTTTAGACACACTTAGAAGTATGTCAGGTAAGCCCTATGACCTTTGAAGACTTCCAAGGCTTGACTTCAAGCTCCAACTTTGCATGAAAAAAACATCAAATTTATTGCATTTTTCCTATAAGGCATGGAAAAATAAGAAAACATAAAAAAACATTTATTCACTTATAAAAATGACTCAAGTATGCACAAAATGGTGGGAATAATGCATGAGAAATATGCAAATATATGATGCAATCACATCACATCACTGCTTTTCACCCACCAACTTTTTGTACTCTCTCTCTCTCCCCCCATGTAGAGCAAAGCAAGATTGGAATTTTTTTTTTTTAGGCAAATGTTATCCGCACTCCACATTTCACCTCCTCCACTCCCCACTCACATAAATCATGTCAAAATTTCACTTTTGCCCTTAAGCTAAAAAACCTCAATTTTAATATATTTTGGCATTTTGTGTTTCCATAAGGTCAGTTGTAAAACATAGTTTGAAAAATCAATCGTTAGAAAAAATACTCATATTATGAATGTCATATTTATCAAAAATCATTGTGATCCAATGGTCGAATTTTGTTGTTTTGAAAAAATTGGCTAGCACTATTAGCCACCTCTTTTAAGCAAATCCATCGTTAACCAGTCCACGGGGAAGAGAGAGATAAAGAATTAGTGGGGGCGTCGGGGTTGGGCCTGGATTTGCTCCTAATATGTACGGACTTCGGAGCCTCCTAATGCAATAGTAGATGGTGACACGTACGTGGGCTAATAATCCTAAGGCTACGGAGCAAAACGCAATAAACGACACCGTTTTAAACACACTAACAGCCCAGATGGCGTTACACCAAAGTTGCCATTAACTTTTATTTTTATTTATTTATTTATTTTTTTTAATAAAACCCTGCAGATAAGGATGCATTTTGGGGTTTGTATATTGAAAATCAAAAACATCTCAAAGCTAAGACTAAGATGGCGTGCTGCTACTCGACCCCATCGCCTCGCCGACGAGATTGGATTATTCTATTCCACCGAAGCTTCCCCAAAGACACTGTTCTTCTTCTTCTTCTCTAGCAAAATCAATTTATTATTGTAGTTTCTTTTATAAAATGATAATGTAAAAAACCCTAATTATTTGTTTGGCTGCTGAGGAAACTGGGGAATTCTTCTTCTTCCTGACCAGTTAACTTGGCAATTTTAAAAAGCCCACTGGTACTCTCCAACACCACCTACATCTCTCTCACAATAAATTAACACCAGCCTTTGGATTGGGGAACCACGACTGAGAATAGCCATGGATGCGCCAAAACCCTCAAAATCCTATATAAGCATGCAATACAGTTGAAAGATTTATCCTACCTCGGTTTCTCACACCACCCATGCCTAATTAATAAGTTCTAGAAACTCTCTACTTGGTAACTTAAGTTATTGAGTTCGATCTGATTTCTAGCATGGTATTAGAGCTAGGTCTTGGGTGGGCTCATATCTTTCATTTCCTTCACTCCCGTATTACTGTTTGGGGCCCTCTTCACCGCGAATCCATGGGTCACCAATTCTTTGGCTCGGGGTTTCGTCTACCCGCGTACAACCCGAGCTGTATGCAATATCTATCTTATGTCTCTATGCTTGAGAGCCTCTTTATTAAGAAACTTTTAGGCCTACCAAATCTTTAGCTCAAAGTTTCATCGCTCGTATACATACATTCAGGCTATACGCGATGAGGAGTGTTGAAAGATTTATCCTACATCGGTTTCTCACACCACCCATGCTTGGTTAATAAGTTCTAGAGACCTTATACTTGGTTACTTAAGTTACTGAGTTCCATCTTGGTTTCTAACAGTACAATCCCTTAAAGCACTATGATTTCAAATGTAGTAATATCCCGTTAGATACAAATTTCAGAGCCAAAGTATCTGTAGACATCCATTTTTTACCATGAGTATAGTCATGAATGGTTGCTTGTGATTAGAAATGAAATAGGGTGTCAAAACCATAAGTTGCCAATTTTACCCTTATGGGTAATTAGATAGAGGTCATTATCACATGTAAGTTTTTAAGTCAGATTGAGTCGGTTCTTTTTGCATTAGGTTTTTAGAGAGTCTAGAAACATCCCTGCAAAATTTCATGGCAATTCGAGCCAGGCTTGATAGAAAATGAGGACTTTTGTGACTAAAAGACAGTTTTGTCCTTTGAATCACAAAAGCCCTGAATGACTGTAGATCTTATTTCGAATGGTCTCGAGATTTTGGCATAGATATTTAAAGTGAGTTTGGTAGCTAAGTTGATTAGTGGCAAGATCTTTGGAGCCTTCTGGCTCATGATTGGCTCTTGAGGCTCGAAAGGCCCTTTCAAAGCCCATGTTAGGGTTTCGACCAGAAGTAACTGGGATTCGATATTTTTATCAAACCAAAGCCTTCAAAGACTTCAAAACACTTTCTTAAAACATTTTAAAACTTGTTTCAAGAAGAAGAAATTATTTCGAAAGCAATCGGTTAGCAAATTTCAAAACCCTAATTTGGGCCCGGCAGGCCCTAAACAGCTAATCGGTTGACTTTTCCCTAAACCTTTGACCTCGGTCAATGCATTTTCACTTCAAACACTTCTTAAAATATGGAAAATTGAATCACGATTGTTTCGACACTTGAATCGTCAAATTTGGACTTAAAACGGGCCCGAAAAGCCGAAATAGGGTCGAAACGGGCTGAGATAGGCCCACATAGGGCAATTTTGGGGATGGAGGATTGATGAATGTCCACCAAGGGACGGCCAACCGTCCATGAGGGACGGCCAACCGTCCTAGAGTGGATGGTCGTCGATTCTTCTAGCCAATAACTGCCAATTTTGAGTATCTTTTCTGCTTGGGACACTTCCAAGCCTTGCCATGTGTCCAGTTCGGCCATAGGGACTTTTGGATGAGTATGAACGCCTTGGAAGGCTGGTTTTGAGCCCTTGGATCACTTCTAAAAGATTCAAACTCAGCCATTGATCAAACTCAGGCCTCCCTATAAATTGACGGCCCTGAAATCAGTTTCAACACACAGAAAAAAGCTTTAGAGAGCTAGCTTGGAGAGTAGAGGCTTGAGCAATTGTAGAAGCTTCCCCCATAGCACTCTAGCTTAAGTTTTAGAGTCCTTGAGGTCCTTGGAGTCCTTGGAGCTTGAGGAGAAGGCTTGGAGCTTGAGGAGAAGGCTTGAAGCAAGGAGGCAGAGAAAGATGTTAATAGTTTTCTTTTCTATTCTTCTTCTTTAATCATGCTAGATTAGGTTTTTATTTCCTTAGTATAGGATTTAGTTTATTATTAGTATACATTCATAGGATATGGTTCATTGTTAGTATGCATAGTTTAGGTTCCATATTTCTTTAATATGCATGATAGACTAGTTTATTGTTATAATATGTATGCATATTTCTCTTCTTCCATTCTTCTTTAGTCATATCATATTAGGATTGGATATTTAGGATTAGGTTCATGCATGTTTAAGTCTTTTAGGTTAGTAATCATGTTAGGTTAATTTGAAAATCACATGTTAGTATTTTTAGGATGGATTTGTATTGTTCATATTAGGTTGTTAGTCTATTCAAGTTAAGCATTAGTATTATTCTTATCATGGTTAATTTTTATCATTTGGAGTGTTTGATTGATATATAAAATGTGTTCGAGGAGCATGCAAAGGTGAGTCCCTTCCCTTGTGATTAAATGCTATGTTTTGATGATAGTTTAGCATGCATATTAGGTTGCATTTAGTGCATTCTTTTACTCATTTGTATTCATTGTTTTAGGGTTTTAAGTACACTTTTTGATTACTTTCAAATCTGTCCATGGATTTAAAGTGACCTAAAAGTGCACTAAAACTCATTTTTTATGCCAAAATCAACATAGAAACATGCCTAGGTGCACATAGCTAACTTAGATTTGCATTTAGGACATTTTCATGCATTGTTTACACTTTTGATTATATTTTTTTATTTATTTTCCAGAAATTCCAGCATGCATATCATAGTGTTTTAGGTATTTAGACTAACCTAGGATTAGCTAGAAATCCTAGGATTAGGGGGGTCACTTGATCCCACTTAGGACTCTTCTTTGTTGTAAGAATTACAATAAGAATAGAGTTCTATTTTACCTAGGATTCTACTTCGAGAACAATTCTAAAAGTGATTTTGAAAAAATTCAAAATGGAATGAAATTCCATCTCTCATAACAAGTGTTTTGATCAAACTCAAACTCTCGAAGCTAGAGTCCAAGATAAGATAGAATCTCTACGATTATGTGGTTTATTACAATAGGAGAGTCCTAGGGTAATCGAACTACGTGGACGTTGATCTTTGTCAAGCAATTGATAAGGTACGTAGGCAGTCAATAGGGCGCAAGTCCAATCTTAGGTTGACTTCTAGTCTCCTAAGATCCTTAGGATTGTGTATACTTTTGTACTATATATATTATTCTTATATATTATTATTCATATTTTGTGGTTGATTAGATATGCTAGGATTGTTTTAAAAATACTTTGATAAAGCCCAAACTTAATTAGGAGACCTTTAATTAGGGCGAGGTGGGTGCCTACAAGGAGCTCCTTGGAACCTTCCCACTTCGTAACCTAGCCCCCAAATCCAACTTTGATTCAAAAGACCATGCTTTTCCAAAATATGGGGTCAATGATTTATTGAAAATAAAACTCTTTTTTGTGGTTTCCTTGTTCCCTAAAAATAAGGTGGCGACTCCCAGTTTTTTACAAACTCTTATCCTTTTTCAAAAACCCAATCTTGAGTGGATAATAGAGAAGGATAAACGTGGATAATAGAGAAGGATAATAGAGAAGGATAAATCGAGACAGATAAACATCATCCACAATCCACTCAAAATAACACTCCCCAAAGTGAACGAGAGGCCTCCCGATTCAGGTTGGCTGGTTCACAGTATCATATTTCGGTTTGGCTAAGACAGGTTCAAACAAGATCAATGGTTAGATTTTGACTCATGTTCCTTCTTCTTCTTCCTAACCCCTTCACTTGGCTATGTCAAAAAGCCCCCCTTTTTTTTTTTAGTTTCATTTATAAGATTTAGAAACCCTAACCCCATTTGGTTGGTAAGAAAACTGAGGAAAAGTAAAGAAAATGAAACTCTGAATCTTATTATTCAAATTGTTATGGAGTAGAGATGGAATAGAAATTAAGGTTTGGAGATTTTTTTATATTTATTTTGATATGAGTTTGGGGTTATTCAACTTTTGAAGTTCACTCAAATCTGGCTGAAAACGTAACTACCCAAACGGCCGTTTGTTGCAAGACTGGAGGGTTGAACGCATCCATTTTTAGCGTTTTGGAATTAGGCTGTTGGATCAAGACGGTAGCTTACGTGTCTCCATCTGCTGTCACATTAGGTGACTGATCGGCCCAAACAAGGGAGGTTATTTCCTTGTTCGTGATCAATAT
>JAESVK010000332.1:3544-23934 GCA_017140935.1 Hamamelis virginiana | reverse complement strand
TATATATATATATATATATATATATATATATATATATATATATACAGGCATGATAATATAAGGCCGGCCTTACGCAAAGTTGCGTAAGGTCGGCTTCATATGGCTAATTTTAGGTCACAGTTCATAAAACTGACCGTTGGATTAGATGCTCATCCTCTGTATGTCATGCCTGCAAAAAATCACAGTGATCTGACGGTTGGTTTTTGAAATAACTGCCGTTAAAAAAATGGTGATATTTTGAAGAACAAATAAGTTACATATTTTCACAATGACATATTTCAAAAACCAACCGTCAGATCGCTGTGATTTTTTGCAGGCATGACATACAGAGGAGGAGCATCTAATCCAACGGTCAGTTTTACGAACTGTGATCTAAAATTAACCATATGGAGCCGACTTTACGCAATTTTGCGTAAGGCCGGCCTTATATTATCATGTCTGTATATATATATATATATATATGTGTGTGTGTGTGTGTGTGTGTGTGTGTGCGCGTGCGTGCGTGCGTGCGTGCGCGCGCGCGCGCGCCTATTATAAGGTGCACCTTATGCAACTTTGCATAAGGTGACCTCTACAAGGTCCAATACAGAGTAGATTTTGAAAAACTGACCATTAGTTTAGATGAAATGGTTATGAATTTCATGCGTGCCAAAAATCATAGTAATCCAATGGTCAGTTTATGAAAAATATTAGAGTGAAAAACTGTGATTTTTTTGTTTTTTAAAAATATGAAATTTGATTACAACTCTTGAATATAATTACATTAAAATGATTATAATTCAACTATATTTTCAATAAATGTGTCAAACAAACATAGAATAATACTACCAAGAAATTAACAAAAATTATATTCTAAAGGAAAATGCAACAATAAAGAATAGAGACTAAATAGTTGATCATAACCGAGTAATCTGACCAATATCATTATCTCCATCAATTACTAAAACATAGCTAACTTTTTCTTGTTTTGCATTTTAGAAGGGAAAATATAAAAAATAAAATAAAAACTTTGTACATGCCAAGAGACATATAAACATAAATATAAAAGTATTATTTATTGTTTTATATAATTACCTGAAAAATCAAACAATTCATACCTATAGGCCAAGTATATCACCTAAATTCCTCTAAGTTATAAGCCTATATAATAAAACCATGTTTCCTTTCCAAGATGGAAAATACTTTATCTCCCAAAAATTTGTCCCAAAAATGAATCCCAAATGATGTGGCTGATGATCTATTTATTTTTTTTTTAACAAATATTATTAATAATAAATGAAGGCTTAGGATTCATTTGGGATGTTCTTTTGGGACAAACTTTTGGGATATATAGCATTACTGTTCCAAGATTTCAAATTTACCTTGGTGTACGCACAAATTTTGTGTTCGGAAATCAATTGAATAAGAAAAAGTTGCCAAATGTCAATTTTATTGATTTATGTAAAATAATGAGTTACAATTCTCTGTTTGTATATTCTTTACAAAAGAATAAATTCATCTGATTCAATCTCTTTTCATGAGTTGACAATCCAAGGGCTTGAAAACTTGATCTTGAATCGGGCTTTGATGGCTTCCCTCTAAACACGTGGATTGAGGCGGATGGTTTGAATCCGAGAGCGGTTTGGCTTAATCTCGAACAAGGATTTGGAGCTTTGATTCAAGGGCTTGGGCGCTTGATCTTGAATCGATCTTCACAACTCATTAGTTGAATGATTGAAGGACTTGATTGGAGTTCGAGGTCTTTGAGCTTGATCTTGAACTTGGATGTAGCGAACTTTGATTTAAGGTCGATGAGCACGCTTGATCTTAAATTGGGCTTTAAAGGCGGAAGACTAGGCACTTGTCTCTCGTGCTTGATGAATCTTGTACAATGTTGAAGAATGCTTGAAGGTTGAAAGTCTGGAGTTTAGCGGAATTTCAATCCTTTGGTTTTATGAAGGTCTGAAGTTTAGCAGAGCTTCAATGCTTTTACCAGTTGAAGGTCCTGACTCCTTTGTAATGAATGAGAGCATTGTATTTATAAGCAAAGCTAGGACTCTTAATTTTGGAATCCTATATTTGAATCCCTTGAGTTAAGGGATTTGCCAATTAAAGAATATTTGATTTTCTTATTTTTGGCATTTAATTTGTATTTGAATTTGATGAAAGGTTTGACTCATCATGTGGTGATGTGGCCTTTCATGGATTGACACATGTCAATTGCTGTGGGCTTACCTCATTTTGATGAGTCACATGTACGCGTGTCATTCTGTGAGACCAATGCCATTCTTTAGCTCGATTCTTGTCTAGTCAAAGAGTCAACCATTTGAATAATTGACTGTTGACCAATCAAACGATGATCTGAGTTTCACAAAATTTCAATGTCTACACTTGGGTCATACACTCATAGAAAAAAAAAAACAAACAAACAAAAAAAAGGTATTTCAAATTGATGCCCCAAATTGTTACACATTTTCATATTTTCATTCTTCTATGTAGTATATGTAGTATATTATTTATTTATTTATTTTTGTAAACATATATAGTATATTATATACTAAACCCAAATTGATGCCCCAAAAATTAAATAAAAATATGATGCCCGAGGCAACCGCCTCTTGTGCCTGCCCTTAGTGCTAGCCCTGGATTTGTGTATAAGCTAAACATCTAATCCAACGGTAAGTCTATCAAAATACTTATTTCATGTTGGATATACATGCAAGGGAAGAAAAAAATAGATGCTAAAATGAGTGGTTGAATGGAATTTTCCTGTCTAGAAACAAGGTAATAAACAGCACATAGGCAACCATATTAAGCAAAACATGGGCAACTATATTACAATTTCTAGAAACAACGTAATAAACATGGTCTAATATGTAATAAACAAATTAACAACCTATACTTGTTCAAATTAACACGGTCTAATATGTCATTACAAAGCACCTCAATTTCAGCAATCATGCATGACTTTGCTGATACACAATATACAATCAATCAGTACTTCTTTTGAATCTCCCTCTGCGATCATCTATCTTCCTTATCCACACAGCTCTGGCTAGCTCCTTGAACCACAGTTCTTGAAGCTAATAATCTATGCACTTCAACATATTATTAGGGTTAATATTTTTTAGGACATTTTACGTTAATAATCCTAAGTTTTTAAAATATTACATGAATGAACCTGATCCAAAGATAATTACGAAGATAAACCTATCACTGTATTTTTGGACCAAAATACCTTCAAATAATCAAAATTTGACTTTGATTTTTAATTTTGCACATAATCCCCAATCCCTAATTTTACATAGAATCCCCACTTTTACATATAATTCCCAATCCCCAATCTTATACATAATTTTCAATTCCCAATTTAACGCAGAATCCCAAATCCCCAATTTAATTTATACATAATCTCCAGGTTTACACAGAATCTCCAATCCCCAACCTGTCAAATCAATATTTAATGACCTCATTTCATGCATGTCTCCCAGTAATGATTGGGGATTCTTAGTAAAATTGAGGATTGGAGATCCTTTGTTAAATTGGGGATTATGTTCAAAATTGGAGATTCTGTTTAATATTGGAGATTGTTAACAAAACTTTTAGAAAGATTTTTTGACTTTTGACCATTTACTTAGTAAAATGGTTTTTATATTGTCTACATAAGGGTGTTTTGGTCCAAAAAAAATATTTACGTAATTATCTTTGAAAAAATGCTGTATTTTTTATAATTATTTTTGGATAATTATTTCTTCAAATATTTTTTTAGAGTTGTACTCAAATCATATCTTTATATATCAAAATTTCTTTAATAGAAGTGATTATAGTAAAAGTTGGGATTCCCTAACTTTTGCCATAATCACTTCTAGTATAAAAGTTTTGCCAACAATCTTATCACCCCCCAAGTGATCTAAAAGTGATTATCACTCCATCTTCTAGATCAAGTGGAATTTTGAGCTCCAAATTAAAGTGATTTTAAGAAAAGCTAATGTAAATAGGCCCTTACTCTAATTGTGGGATGCCCATAGATAATTGTGGGATGCATATTTTGAAAAATTGACCATTGGATTAGATTCTTATTGTGGATGTCACGTCTGTTAAAAATCATAGTGATCCGATGTTAGCATATCAAACTACAGACTGTAAAAATTTCTGACCGCCGAAAACTGTCAATGACATATCTGAAAAACAGATATTACATGGAGCTTGTAGGTCCCACAAAACCCATATGAGAGGATAGAAATCTTATTTACGGGATCCCAAGGGTTTTCCTTTTACTATAGGTATACGGCAAAGGTAGATTGATGTAATTGTGATCCAAACACATTAAGACAACAAAATTCATTAACATCCATTCAACTTTTGAAGTTCACCCTTATCATTTTTAGCATTTGTTGATCCCATTTTTCGTTTTTAGGAATTCGAATCAAACCGATGAGGTTCGAATCAAATATTAAAATATTTCCAGGAGTTCGAACCACTGTAAGATAGTTCGAATCCCTCGAAATTGTGAAAATTAGATGATGGGGTTCGAATGCCTCAATTAAGAGGACTTTTTAGGGAGACAGGCCAAGTCAATTAATCCTAGCTAACACTAAATAAGCAAACTTCGAGCATAAAAATAAAATAAAACAGAGAAAGAGGAGAAGAAGAATGCGGAGATGAAGCGAAAAATAAAATGAACTTTATTAATAACTAACCACCACATAAATAAAACGTTCGTCGGTATGGCTCGAACTACCCTCGAGCCCTTTGAAACAAAACTACTACTAATACTTTCCTCCAAGAACAGCTTCGAACTACCTCTCGAACCACAAATGCTTCAAATCAAGGAGCCTTCGATGCGGAGTCATATGCGACCAAGCACCATCAAAGACCAAAGGAATCCCCCATACCCCAAGTTAGGGTAAAAGAGATGGGTGCTCTCTAATTCATCAGTTAAGTTGATGTGTGTTGAGAGAGAGAGAAATCTGCTGGTCTTCAGGCCTTTATTTATAGACTTCCAAATGGTAGTCTCCTGATTGGCTTTAACTAGTTGTTGGATCATCTTCATCTTCAAGCTGGATCATCATCTATAAGCTGGATCATCTTCAACTAATATCTATTCTAATTCTGATAAGACTCCTTTTTTGACTTAATAATCATCCTCCAAGAGTGAAGAGTTTGGATGACAACAAACTCCTTATAACATGCATTCATGTTTGGCTTTGAACTCCTTGAAAATTAATTCAATTCTAGACAATTTATCATTGGCTAGAATTAAAGAATTTAATTGAAACCAATTTACTGGCCATCGAATGACCTGGTTAAATAATGGATTAACATACCCCCGAACTCTTGTAAAAAATTGAGAATTAATTTTTAAAAGAGTTGATTCAAATGGCCATTTGTTTATTTAATTTTTGGCCTTGCACTTTATTTTTTATGGAATCATCAAATTAAACACCACCATGAACTCATCCGAATTTAGCCACAGACTGGCTTTATGAACTCATGGTTTTTGAATGATTTTTTTTTTTTAACCTTCTCATTAAATCATGAACTCACATTAAAATAGCCATGATTGGCTTTATAAATTCATGATCTTTTGATTTTTTTTTTCTTTTTCTTGGTGGTGGAAAATGCATGACAGCAGCACCTTTAAACAGTGTCCAATTTTCCTAAAAATATCCACAAAGAATTTTTCTTTGAAATTTTGCACAGTGGAAATACACATGCCAATGAATTCGTCCATAAAATTTCATAAATTTTGAGCCACTCTAACTAGGTTCGAAGTACCCTTAAAGTTCAACAATCTTTGCTGGAAAATGCAAGACAAAACTGACCTATTAGAGGTGTTCGAATTTTTAAAAAATAACCACAAAATATTTTTCAATTAAATTTTTCAGACTGAAAATAGACATGAAAGGGAACATGTGTAACAAATTTCATGAATTTTGGACATATCTAGGTAGGTTCGAATGACCCCTCAAGTTAGGGTACATGCTGCCGCAGAAATTTCCAGCACGTTTTAGGTTGTAGAAAAAAACCACTTCGAGGTATGCAAACCATCTTCAAATGACATGAAATTTTGTGGAGTTCAACTTCAATAAGTTAAGAAGCCATAGAAACAAACGGAATTCATAAATAAGTTTTCTAGAATTAATTATGAATTTCCTAAGAAAACTGGTCAAGCTGTCAGGATATAAATAAAGTGAAAAAAAAATTCTTAGCCATTTGTTTGGCTATTTACTTGGCCATTTCGAGATCAATTATTTTGGCCAAGCTATTGAATCAACTTAATCACCTTTGATAAAAACTCTTCAACAATAAAATTTTGATTAGCCCATCCATTTTGATGTTACTTTGATGAGCTCTACAAATCCGGCCAATTTGGATATGAAACTATGTACCCATGTAAAATGAGTGGTTTTCTTGTTTTGTTCGATCCTAACACCCTTTTTGACAATACCAAAAATTTTCGGATGATCCAAAGTAATTGGTGGAGGTTCCTTGAAAATAAAATCAACATGGAGTGGTTCATCTAAATGCTTCCACTCATGTAAAATTGAATTATGGCCATCTTTTTGGCCATCCCCTATTTTGTTAACCATCAAATTTTGGCCATCAACTCTATGGTTTTGGCCACATTTTCGGTCAACAGTTATTGCATCAACGAATAAATTTTGGCCATCTTTTTCATCATTTTGGTCATTATAACCATTATTTTGGTCATCACAACCATGTACATTGTTATGGCCATTAATTTGTTCAGTTCGAACAACACGTACTATTTTCATTTCGAACCTCTATAATACCCCCCGAGGTTAGCTTAGGCATTTTCGTTTGTTTTTCAGCAGGCCTTATAAATATTTCTTTTTCATGGTACCCCCGAATGTCTCCTCAATGTGGTTTTCCCTTTGAAAACCATCATTCGATATTTTTATTTGACTTTCTATATTGCTAGAAAAATTTTCTAGCAATGGCCTAGTGGGCTTTGATGATTCTTTAGAAGTTCCTTTACCCCCCGAGGGTAATCTATCTAAAATTATAGCCGTGTGTCTTTCGATAGCCTTTTCTATATTGATCCTTATTCGACTTGCCAAATTATTGGCAAAATTCTCGAACAGGGGCCGTATATTTTCAGTCGGCTCTTTAGGCTGTTCAGACTTTTCTATTATTTGCTGCACCATTTCATTTGTCTGTTGCATACTAGCCTCCAACCTTGTATTTTGCTGTGAACTAGACCTAGTTTGTTGCAACATTTCATTCATCTGTTGTACATTAGCCTGCAACATTGCATTTGTTTGCTGAATTATTGTATTTGTTTGTAAAAGTATTGCTTCCGTCCTTGCAAAAGGATCATTCCTTTTCACTGGGCGGTTTGTTTTTGAGTCGCTAAACTCAAGACCAGCTCCACTAGCCATTTCATTGTTGGCCTGTGAGGATTCAGTCTGCTTACTTCTAGTGTTAGGAGCCATTACACTTGACTTGTCCCACCGGGCGTGCCAAAATGTTGATCCCATTTTTCGTTTTTAGGAATTCAAATCAAATCGATGAGGTTCGAATCAAATATTAAAATATTTTCAGGAGTTCGAACCACTGTAAGATAGTTTGAATCCCTCGAAATTGTGAAAATCAGATGATGGGGTTCGAATGCCTCAATTAAGAGGACTTTTTAGGGAGACAGGCCAAGTCAATTAATCCTAACACTAAATAAGCAAACTTTGAGCATAAAAATAAAATAAAATAGAGAAAGAGGAGAAGAAGAATGTGGAGATGAAGCGAAAAATAAAATGAACTTTATTAATAACTAACCACCACATAAATAAAACGTTCGTCGGTACGGCTCGAACTACCCTCGAGCCCTTTGAAACAAAACTACTACTAATACTTTCCTCCAAGAACAGCTTCGAACTACCTCTCGAACCACAAATGCTTCAAATCAAGGAGCCTTCGATGCGGAGTCATATGCGACCAATCATCATCAAAGACCAAAGGAATCCCCCATACCCCAAGTTAGGGTAAAAGAGATGGATGCTCTCTAATTCATCGGTTGAGTTGATGTGTGTTGAGAGAGAGAGAAATCTGTTGGTCTTCAGGCCTTTATTTATAGACTTCTAAATGGTAGTCTCCTGATTGGCTTCAACTAGTTGTTGGATCATTTTCATCTTCAAGCTGGATCATCATCTACAAGCTGGATCATCTTAAACTATTATCTATTCTAATTCAGATAAGACTCCTTTTTTGACTTGATAATCATCCTCCAAGAGTGAAGAGTTTGGATGGCAACAAACTCCTTATAACATGCATTCATGTTTGGCTTCTAACTCCTTGAAAATTAATTCAATTCTAGCCAATTTATCATTGGCTAGAATTAAAGAATTTAATTAAAACCAATTTACTGGCCATCGAATGGCCCGGTTAAATAATGGATTAACAGTATTAGTTATCCCAATTAAGTTGCAGATGATGCAACCATTCTCTTTTTTTAGTAAAATATCTTCTTAATAACAAATGACGGATTTGAATTCATTTAGGACATTTTTTTTTTGGAGAAAATTTCTGGGATATATATCATTGCTCTTATACTAAACATAAAATACATTTTTATTTTTTTCTAGGAAAAATACAATTAAGCTTACAATACGTAATTCACTCTCTGTAAGGAGCTTACAACATTCCAAACAAAAATGGAAATAAATATCCCCCTCTTAGGATAAACCTAAAACAAACTGGCCTCCAAGAAGAGTTTACAACATATTTTATTTATTATTATAATTGTTATTATTATTATTATTAATTGCTAGGCAAATATAATTAAGCTTACAACACATAATTAGCTCCCTCTTAAGGATATACCTCAATAAGGGACCTAAAACCAAATATGGGTGTTATCTTGTAGTGACTGAAATCCGCATCCAAGAAAAGCTTTTCCCATTCTTTCTCATTTCTCTCCTTTCCATTAAACAAAACCATCATCAACATGTTGAACGAAAGCTTTGTTTCAGTTAATTCATGCTCATCATTCTTGACATCTATCACTGTGTCTATTATCATCACCTTTCCTCCCTCATTGCTTCGAATTGCTTCTCTGCATCGCTTTAATATCTTCACACAATCTTCATTGCTCCAATCATGCAAAATCCACTGCCAATCATTCATTTGTACATATGATTAATTTACATTGTTTATATATATATAGGAATACGATTAGGTAAGGAAATCCTTACCTAGCTTATTGTTATCCTATGTACTCCTACATATGATAAATATTTTGAAAAACTGACAGTTAGATGAGATATTGTTCTTATGCATGTTATGTCTGCCAAGAATTCCAACGATCTAGCAATATGTTTTGAAATACAAACTGTGAAAAATTTATAATATTTACTGTTGGATGTGACAGTCACAGGTGTTTAACAGTTTGTATTTTGAAAACCAACCATATATAGTGGATCTATAAAAGATACAGCTTAGACAAAGTTATCTTAGGTAACTTGCTTAAGACCAGTTTCAAAATAGATTTTGAAAAATCAATTATTAGATTAGATACCCATCTCATAGATGACATGCATATATACAAAAAATTATACCAATCCATTAGTCAGTTTCTAATTAATTGTGACATTTTGAAAAATTAAAAAATGTCACAATTATTGTGTGACCCACCATCTTAAAAATAATTTCAAGATAGATTCAAATTTAATTAAACAAGGAAAAAGATGCATATATACCTTGAGTAGAATGGCATCGGCAGAAGGGATAGAGTGAAACATATCACCTCCAACATAGTTCAAGTTCGCACTCTCTTGCAAGTTAGCGACAACATGTGGAAGGTCAAACACTGTGCATTTCAAATGAGGGAAAGTCTCACAAATAACCTTAGCAGTGCTTCCTGTACCACCCCCTACATCAACCAATGAACCCAGCCCCTCGAAAACTGACTTACACTCTCTAATAACAGAGCTCATCAATCGAGAGTCACTTGCCATTGCTTCATTGAAAAAGTTGCTAAATTTAGGATTTTGGACCCCATAATCCCAAAAACCCATCCCATATGCAGTCTCAAATGCTGTGTTCTGGTTCCCCATGAACCATTTTCCTAAGAAATGACATGGAGTTACTAAGGTTGGATCAAGAATTACAAGAACAAATGGTGACAAATTGGTGGTGTTATCTTTGAGGAGGAGCCTAGAAGAAGGTGTGAGAACATACCCTTCTTCTTCTTCTTTTTCTTGTTGATTTTCATGGACCTTTGTGGAAGCAAAGATTCCAGAGTGCACCAATATGCGCATCAATTGGTGCACACAAGTGGCTTTTGTAGAGAGAATTGGAAGTGCTGAGACCAACTCAGGAAGAGTAATGGGTTGGCCATGTTTGAAGATTATATCTGGTATGCCTAATTCAACTGCACATTTAACAGACATGGAATTTATGTAATTACTTACATGATTATACAAATGAGATTGAGCTTGAAATAGCTCACTTGCTCCTTGGCTTTGATTGAGATCCATCAATTATATATGCAGTTTTCTTAGTTCCCACTTAAATCAGCCCAGCAGCATCAATCGGCTTTTATAGCCAATTGGTTTAACCATTTTAACTACTGTATGTATTTTTGCATTATATGCAATTATTATTTTATATAGCCAAGTGGTTCCCCATGCACCTAACCTATCTATTTTAATTATTGGGTTGGTACCATTGGAAAATTGCTATAAACGTGACAAATTAAATAGTTAAATGTTTCTTCGACATAAAAGTTTAAAAAATAAAAGTTAAATGACCTATGGGCTTTTGAGATTGAATGATTGACCTGTGGGCCTCTCAATCATTTAGGGCTGCAAATTAACAAGGTTAGTCTTTTGTGAGCAACTTGGAGGAAAGATAATGGCATTTTAAAATTAACTATATAACTGAATCTCTATTTTTGTGAATTATACAAATAATTAAATGAGTGCAGGCATTAGTACGTACAAGGTTAGTCTCTATTTTTGTGAATTATACAAATAATTTGCTTCCACATCAAATTACTTAAATATATGGTCTAAGTAATACTTTATTTAATATATTTAAATTTTATATTTTTTGTTCTTTAAAAAAATCAAATATGATTACAACTCTTGAATATAATTACATTAAAATGATTATAATTCAACTATATTTTCCATAAATGTGTCAGACAAACATAGAATAATGCTACTAAGAAATTAACAAAAATCATATTCTAAAGGAAAATACAATAATAAAAAATAGAGACTAAATAGTAGATCATAACCGAGTAATCCGACCAGTATCATTATCTCCATCAATTACTAAAACATAGCTGACTTTTTCATTTTCTGCATTCCAAAAGGAAAAAAATAAAAAAATAAATAAAAACTTTGTACATGCCAAAAGACATATGATAAATGTAAAAATATTGTTTATTGCTTTATATAATTACCTAAAAAATAAAAAAATTCATTCCTATTGGCCAAGTATCACCTAAATTCCTCTAAGTTATAAGCCTATAATAAAACCATGTTTCCATTCCAAGATGGAAAATGCTTTATCTCCCAAAAAAATTGTCCCAAAAATGAATCTCAAATGATGTGGCTCATGATCTAACCATTTTATTTTTTAAAAAATTCTTTATTAGTAATAAATAAAGGCTTAAGATTCATTTGGGATGTTCTTTTAATTTGGAACAAACTTTTGGGATATATAGCATTACCGTTCCAAGATTTCACATTTGCCTCGGGTCATACACTCATAAAAAACAAAGAAAAACTGTTACAAATTAATATCCCAAAACTGTTACACATTTTCATATTTTCATTTTTCTATGTAGTAATATTATTTATTTATTTATTTTTGTAAACATATATAGTATGTTATATACTAAACCCAAATTGATGTCCCAAAAACTGAATAAAAATATGATACCCAAGGCAACCGCCTCTTGTGCTCAGGGCCAGTCCTGGATTTGTGTATAAGATGAACATCTAATCCGACGGTAAGTTTATCAAAATACTTATTTCAGGTTGGATATACATCCAAGGGAAGAAAAAAAATAGATGCTAAAAAGAGAGGTTGAATGGAATTTTCATTTCAAGAAACAAGGTAATAAACAACACATAGGCAATTACTATATTAAGCAAAACATGAGCAACAAGCAAAACATGGGCAACTATATTACAGTTTCTAGAAACAACGCAATAAACATGGGCAGCGAAATAAACATGGGCAACTTAATAAGCAACACGCAAAACATGGGCGACTATATTACAATATCTAGGAACAACGTGATAAGCAACAAATTATACAATCAATCACTTCTTTTGAATCTCCCTCTGAGATCATCTATCTTCCTTCTCCCCACAGCTCTGGCTAGCTCCTTGAACAACAGTTCTTGAAGCTAATAATCTATGCACTTCAACATATTATTAGGGTTAATATTTTTTAGGATATTTTACGTCAATAATTCTAAGTTTTTGAAATATTACGTGAATTAACCCGATCCAAAGATTATTTAGAAGATAAACCTATCACTATTTTTTTGGACCAAAATACCCTTCAAATGATCAAAATTTGACTTTGATCTTTAATTTTGCACATAATCCTCAATCCCCAATTTTACATAGAATCCCCAATCCCCAATCTTATTCACAATTCTTAATCCCCAATTTAACACAAAATCCCAAATCCCAAATTTTATACAAAATCCCTAGGTTTACACATAATCCCCAATTCCCATAATGTCAAATCAATATTTAATGACCTCATTTCTTGTCCTCCAATAATGATGGGTTTGAAATTGGGGATTGGAGATTCTTAGTAAAATTGAGGATTCTGTGTTAATTTGGGGATTGGGGATCCTTTGTTAAATTGGGAATTCTGTTCATTTCTGGGGGTTGGAGATTTTATACAAAATTGAAGATTCTGTTTAATATTGGGGATTGTTAACAAAACTTTTAGAATTTTTTTTTGACTTTTGACCGTCTACTTTGTAAAATGGTTATAATTTTGTCTACATAAGGGTGTTTTGGTCAAAAAAAAAAATATTTACGTAATTATTTTTGGATAGGGTTTGGTCATGTAATATTTCGAAAACTTAGGATTATTGACGTAAAATGCCGTATTTTTTATAATTATTTTTAGATAATTACTTCATATATTTGTTTAGAGTTGTACTGAAATCATATCTTTATACATCAAAACTTCTTCACTAGAAGTGGTTATAGTAAAAGTTGGGATTCCCTAACTTTTGCCACAATCACTTCTAGTATAAAAGTTTTGCCGACAATCTTATCACCCCCCAAGTGATCTAAAAGTGATTATCACTTCATTTTTTAGATCAAGTGGAATTTTGAGCTCCAAATTAAAGTGATTTTAAGAAAAGCTAATGTAAAGAGGCCCTTACTCTAATTCTTAAATTTACACTAACACTATCTAATAAAGCTGTTAAGTTCTTTCTTTTATGGGTCAGGTTCCGGTGACACATGGTTGTTATCCATGGTTTGACACATGGTTTGTAAAACCTAATGTGGGACAACTATTTTGAAAATCCGATCGTTGAATTAGATATTATGCTTATATATATTACATTTGCCAAAAATTATATTGATCCAATGGTTGATTTTTCAAAAAACCATCTGTAAATAATTGTGATAGTTTCCTTATATTTATTTCAAAGTCGTGAAATTTTTGAAAAAGTAGCCATTGCATCAATGTGATTTTTGTATGTGAATATGAATTCTATAGAATGATCCTATCAGTATATGGTTACATAAGTTTATGTATGTAAATATGAAACTTGTAAATAATTGTGGGATACAATTTTTGAAATATTGACAATTGGATTAAATACTATATATATATATATATATGTGTGTATGTGTGTGTGTGTGTCATGTATATAAAAATTATAGTGATCCAATGGTTAGTTTCTCGGAAATGCCACTGAAATAAACTGTGATAATTTTCCGTGGTTGCAATTTTTATAGTCTAATTTAATTTTGAGATTTTGACATTGGATCACCGTGATTTTTGGCATTCATAACAACCATAAGAGATCAAAATACAAAAGGGGGGGGGGGGATTTGTTCTTTAAAAATATCACTAATCTTCTATAATCATTATTCATAAATTGACTGTTGGATTACTTTAATTTTTTGCAAGCATGGTATTCATAAGAAATTTGTCTAATCCAACAATAAGTTTTTCTAAATATTATTTTATATATATAGTCAATGGTTTATGGTTATTAAAGAATTTAAATGAAATTAATTTAAACATTATCTATCATCATAATATATCATAAGCTAATACTTAGCCTAATGGTAAGAATTGTCATATAAAACTTTTATATTAAAGAGGTATGGGGATCAAATCTCACACCATGCAATGTTATTAATTTTATCAAAATGAATTGGGCTTAATGAATCTAGGACAAAAATCCTTAGCTTAGCCCATTCCATTAGGTATCGGACTAGATCTCGCCTGATCTGTTAGCTTATGGGACTGGTCAGCGGGCCAAATGGGCAGCCCGTCCATTTTGACACCACTATATTCAAAGAAACAGTCTCACACAAGCCCAAAATACAAGTAGGAAGAAAAAGAAAGAAAACATACGCCTCACGCGTTCGGATTTGCTGTCAAAACCAGCACATACACAAATGAGGGATCCTATGGCTGAAATTACATGAAGATCAAAATGCAACCAACTATAGCATTTAAGGCATGAGAACACCGTTAACGGCATTCCTGTGTTGCTCCCAAACATTAACCAAAAAAAAAAAAAAAAAAAGGTTCTACTAGATTGTGCTCTCACGTGAGTAGCCATAGGAGTTCTTCTTGCTATTGTCAAAGTTGGAAGCACGTCTCCATTATTGCTCTTTGGGTTTTTCCCCACCATCCTCCGCCATCTTCTTCGAAGCTGAATCTTCTCTTCTCTAGCTTCTCTACTCTATTGGTTTTTCCGCTAAGGTTATGGGAGCTACTATTCTCTAAGGTTTCTCCGCTAAGTTTGTCTGTTCCGTTCAAAGTTTCTAATATTGGCTAAGTCTGATTCGATAGCCTGTTAGACCACTTTCTTAACGGACAGGACCAGCCCGATCTGCCCATTTTGACAACACTAGGACACCTACTTTTTGAAAAAGAAGTGGGGCATGTTAGGTACTGCTTGTGAGTCAAGTGGATAAAAAGAGAGAGTTGCTCTCTAAAAGGGAAAAAACCGTGGGATATGTTGCTACTTGTAGGGTTGGTTAGAGTCATGAAGAGAAAAAGAGGGCGTGGGGTTGGGGCACCTACTTTCTTGAAAAGAAGTGGGGTATGTTACTGCTTCGGGATCGGAGTGAGTAGGACTAAGAGAGAGAGTTGCTTTAAAAAAAAAAAAAGTGGTTATAAAATTTTGTTATAAGGATAAGATAGTGTTATAAATTTTAAAGGACAATTCTATTCTTTCTTTCTCTTTGTCCTCATTTTTGTCATTCTTAATGCATCGATGAATTTGGAACAACTATTTCGAGAAACCGACCGTTGGATTTGATGCTAACTCTACTTAATTATACGTAACATGAATACAAAAAATCACAATCATCCAACGGTCGGTTTTTCAAAAAAAGTCTTGTGACGGTTTTTCACAATTTTTTCATTATTATTGTTGAGAGAAAAGTATAAAAACTCTGTATTGAGAATAATAAAAATAATCAATGTACAAAGAGAGCCTTATATAGGCTAGACCCTATACAGAATATAGAAACTATACAGGAAATAGAAACTACGGTAAATAGAAACTACTATATACATTAACATCCCCCCTCAAACTCAAGGTGGTGGAAGTGAAACCAGCTTGAGTTTATCAATCAGATCCTGAAATCGTCCCAAAGGATGAGCCTTAGTAAAAATATCCGCAACTTGATCAGCGGACGAAACAGGAAGAAGATGCACAGTTCCTTGACCAATATGATGACGAACAAAGTGACAATCAATTTCAATATGTTTAGTACGATCATGAAAGACATCATTGTGCGCAATCTGAATAGCACTTCGATTGTCACAGTACAAGGTAGTGGCAGAGGAATGAGAAACACCCATGGCTTCAAGTAACCAACGAAGCTAGATAAGTTCTTGAGTAGTGTCAGCAAGAGCACGATATTCAGCTTCAGTACTAGACCGAGCAATGACAGTTTGCTTTTTACTGCGCCAGGAGATAAGAGAATCGCCTAGAAAGAAACAGAATCCAGTGGTAGAACGACGATCAGTAGGATCCCCAGCCCAGTCAGCATCTGAGTAAGCACGTAATTCCAGAGAAGAAGTAGCAGAGAAATGAAGACCATGAAACAATGTACCCTTGACATATCGAAGGATACGAAGAACAACAGCATAATGAGTGGAGCGTGGAGCAGACATAAACTGACTAACAAGATGAACAGCATATGCAAGATCTGGTCGTGTGACAGTAAGATAAATAAGACTGCCAACAAGCTGACGATAAAGTGTGGCATCAGGCAGTAGATTGCCATCAAAAGGAGTAAGTCGAGCATTTGTCTCAAGAGGAGTAGCAACAGTTTTGGCATCAGTGAGACCAGCTCGAGTGATAAGATCGGATGCATACTTGGCTTGAGAAAGATAGTACCCATGTGAACCAAGAAAATAACTGAGGGTGCCAAGATCCTTCTTCTCAAAGTGTTGGTGGAGAAAGGATTTGAGATCTGAAATGCCACCAAGGTCATCGCCAGTAATAATCATGTCATCAACATAGAGAAGGAGAAGAGTAAGACCGCGATCCGTCTTACGAAGAACTAAAGCTGAATCATATGGACAGGAGGTGAAGCCAAAATCTCCAATAACAGCACTAAACTTGGCGAACCATGCTCGAGGGGCCTGTTTCAACCCATAGATAGCACGACGAAGTTTACAGACCTTGTGTGGAGGATGATCATATCCAGGTGGAGGGCGCATGTAAACTTCTTCAGTAAGATCGCCATGAAGGAAAGCATTCTTAACATCCATTTGGAACAGTTGCCAATGTTGAGTAGCAGCAATAGCAATCAAGCTGCGGACTGAGGTAATGCGAGCCACAGGAGCAAAGGTCTCCTCATAGTCAATGCCATGCTCCTGAGTAAAGCCTCTAGCCACTAGACGAGCTTTGTAGCGCTCTATGGAACCATCGGAATGGGTCTTGATTTTGTACACCCATTTACAACCCACTACAGATTTGCCTAAGGGAAGATCAACCAGATCCCAAGTATGAGTGTTGCGAAAAGCCTGCAATTCATCAGACATTGCTGCTTGCCACAGGGGATTAGAACAAGCTTCATGATATGTTTGAGGTTCATGGTGAGAGAGAATAGTAGAAAAACAATGAAAATCACGAAGATGAGTGGGTGGTTCCCTTACCCGGGTAGAGCGACGAAGTGGAGGATCACTGTCAGGATCAAAAGGAGTGGCTGAGTCAGGAACAGGATCCGCAGGTAATGTAGGCTCCTTAGGAGAAGTCGTAAGTTGATCAGACCCTGTTGGAGAATCATCAGGAAATAAAGAAATAGATGAATTAGTGAAGAATGGTTCTGGATGAGCAGAAAAAGGTAAGTGAAACTGGGAAAGGGATGAGAACATTTTATGTTCCCAAAAAACGACATGACGAGAAATACGAAGACGTTTGGATAAAGGATCCCAACAACGATAGCCTTTATGTTCTATCCCATAACCCAGAAAACAACAAAGACGAGCTCGTGGTTCTAACTTGGTTCGTTCATGAGGCTGAAGAAGAACAAAACAAGCACAACCAAAAACTCGAAGAGTCTGATAGTCAGGAAGACGACCATAGAGACGCTCATATGGAGATTGGTTCCTAGTGGTGGGGGAAAGTATACGATTGATGGAGTGAGCGGCAGTAAGAGCAGCTTCTCCCCAAAGATGCTCTGGACAGGATGAAGAGATAAGAAGAGCTCGTGTAGTATCCAAAAGGTGACGATGTTTGCGTTCAGCACGCCCATTTTGTTGGGAAGTGCCGGGACAAGATCGGTGGGGAAGAGTGCCATTGGCACGAAGAAAGGAAAGAAACTCCGAGTCTCGATATTCCATGGCATTATCGGCACGAAAAACTTTGATATCACAAGAGAATTGAGTTTTGACCATTCGTGCAAAATCATAATACACCTGTTTGAGTTCAGAACGAGTATGCAGAAGATAAAGCCAAGTATAACGAGAATAATCATCAATAAAAATCACAAAATATCGTGATCCACCCATGGTGGAAGTGGGAGAAGGACCCCAGATATCAGAGTGAACTAGATTAAAAGGAGCAGAAGAAATAGAGTCACTATTATTAAAAGGCAAAGCTGGCTGTTTAGCAAGTTGACAAGATAAACAATCTAAATGTTCATTACTAACTGATCCCAAACAACCAGTAGAAATTAAAGACTTTAAACGACTAATAGAAACATGTCCAAGACGAGAATGCCATAAATGTAAAGAAGAAATAGAGTGAGCAGGAGCAGCAATCGGCGGTGAGGATGAAGTGGTGTGGAGATTGATGAGCTCAAACAGACGACCAACTTTACGACCTATCCCAAGAGTCTGTCCATTCCGCGGATCCTATACAACACAACCAGACCGAGAAAAAAGAACAGTGAGACCCAAATCACAGAGTTGACCCACAGAGAGAAGATTCAAGGTTAGTTTAGGAATGAGATATGTATCAGACAAGGATAGTCTTGAATCAGAAATATGTCCTATATGGCTGACATGCATATGAGACCCATCGGCAGTATGAATGGCAGGAGTATGAGAGGTAGATTGTTTAGTAGAGAAAATAGTAGGATCAGAGGTCATATGATTACTACAAGCAGAATCAAAGAACCAAGAGGAATTACCTGAGGGTGTAGCAGATAGGGCAGTAGAGAGGGAAGTACCAGAATGGGAGACAACCTGTTGGAGCAGAGAGGCTAGATCAGCAACAGTGATAGGGGCTGTAGGATCCCGAGCAGAAGATTCCTCTGTGGCGGAAGCAACTGTAGAGTGTGAGGATTGTCCTGAATGTCGGAATTGGTTGTCTCTGGAGCGGTTGAACTGGGGTTGACTGTTGGGAGTGGGATTGCGAGGACAGTCCCACTGATAGTGACCAGGCCCTTTCTTACGACAAAACTTACAAATTCGAACCGGACAATTTAGAAGAGCATGGGTAGTCTCATGACAATATCGACAGGATTTCTGACTCGAGTCCCGTGAGTCCCGTCTGGGATGATGAGTAGCAAGGGCTGTGTCAGCAGAGGAGGATTTACCATCAGAGGCCCCCCTGGGTTGGTGGGTAATGAGTACTGAGTCAGTGTAGGGAGACTGGGAAAGACCACGGCGAGTCTCGTCAGAGATAAGTTTGGAAATAGCAATGTCCAAACTAGGTAGTGGTTCCTGATTAAGTAACTGAGCACGAACAGGTTCAAACTCATCTCGAAGGGCCATGAGAAAATGAATCAAGCGGTCTTCCTCCCGAATAGAGGCATAGAGTTCCGCATCTTTCGAAGTGGACCAGGAATGAGGGATATTGTCGAGCTGATTCCAAATTCCATACATCTGAGAGGCAAAACTGTCAATAGATTGACCTGGAGCTTGATGCAACCGATGAAGACTGGTCAAGAGCTGATAGCGGTGAGATAGATCAGAAGTAGAATAGCGGTGTCGCAAAAAATCCCAAATCTCTTTAGCAGTTGTGAAGCGAGGAAATTGAGAATGAATAGAGGGATCACAGGTGCAGTGAAACCATGACATGATCTGACTATTTTTACCGACCCAAGCTTCAAGGCGCTCAGAGAATTTGGACTCAGTCTCCGTTTCATCTTGCACAGGTCGAACCGATTCTCCAGAAACATATTTCCAAAGGAGACGCCCTTTAAGGTAGAGCGACATAGCATGAGCCCAAATAAAATAAGTACGGCCATTGAGAGTCGTTGGAATGGGTTTAGAAACGTCTGAATCGGCCATTGCTCTTCAAAGTATCAAAAGATGACTGAATTTGACAAAACGGACCGCAAAAACGGATTCAGGACGTCGAAAAATGCTGGGAAGGCTGGTGGGGCAGAACTGTAATTTTCCAGAAAAAATCGGGGCAAAATGGTAATTTTGCAGGGGGCAGAATGGTAATTTTCCAGTAAGAGGAAGAGCAAACTGTAATTTTGCAAATTTTGGAAGTCAACGGGTGGTCAACGGGTCGTCGGGTTCTGGTGGGGTTCGGGTATGGACCGGGTCGGACCGGGTCGGGTTCGGGTCTAGACCGGGTCGGGTCTGGGTCGGTTCGGTTCTGGGTTGGGCCTGGTGACGTGGCAGTGATGTGGCGGATAGGATCTGGGTGGTTCGGGTCTGGATCGGACCTGGTGACGTGGCAGTGACGTGGCAGATATGATCTGGGTCGGTTCGGTTCTGGGTCGGACCTGGTGACGTGGCGG
>JAESVK010000331.1:23214-63618 GCA_017140935.1 Hamamelis virginiana | reverse complement strand
AAAAAAAAAAAAAAAAAAAAAAAAAAAAAAAAAAAAAAAACTAATGCCTTTACCCAAGCCGTAAAGCTAGTGGAGCATTGTTCATCATTGCGATATGTATGGGTGTGCAAGAAATAAGTGTGGGGGTGTCTGGATTTGTGGTATGGCTATGACTGGTGAAATGGAACATGTTCTCATTTTCAATTCGTGAGTTCCATTTATTGATGTTTTTAGTGTTAAGAAGAAAGAAAGTGATGGAGGAAATTACTTTTAATATTACAAACTATCCATGTTCATAATATTATTTTTAATATTACAAACTATTATGAAGGATCGTTCCCTATCCTTTTGAACAATCTCTTTTTCAATACAGGAGTTTTACATGGTTTAAATGCCTTAAAGCCAAATTGAAGAAGCTTCTGAATGGAGTGATTGGTTTTACATGTCTTATATATTTGAGCTTGAGTTGACTCATTTTTGCTCCACTAGTTTCGATGGCTTTTGAGCTACACTCCCAAATATTTCCCACCTTGATCCTAAACCCCGTTACAACCCTTGAAAAGTCCTTATGATTCATGTGATGCATGTGATCCCAGTGGTGGAGAATGAGAAGATATGCAAGCCCATGGTAGATCATTTCCATTGGAATGAATTTGAGCGAAACATATACTCTTCAAACACATGAGAGTTGAGTGTTTATTTCCGTGAGGATCTACGAATTTAGTTTACTCCATCTTCGAGTGAAAATGCTTACTAAGTAATTGGAAGTTGTTTAAGAATGTATGTTGATGATATGTTATGAGTTTTGAAGAGCTTGGTTGTTCTTTGTTGATGGCATTGCAACCTTGGTGTTCTTGGGAATTGAATTTGAATTTTGCCCGGGGACGAGCAAAAGTTAAGTTTGGGGGAATTTGATAAGAATGCAAAATGTCATATTTTTCTCCCCTAATGTCTAGTCTTTTGTACTTATTTGGTGCCTAAATGTACTCATTATTATTTTATTTTGATTTAGGATGCAAATGGAGGCGTTAAATGCAAAACGAAGCTAATTGGGCGATTTTGGACAGTTTTGACATCGCTTCGTAATCTGGGCATAACTCTCTTATTCGAGCTCCGATTGAGATGATTCAAGATGCTATGGAACATCAAGAAAAAGCTCTACAACTTTCATGTTTTGAGTTTTGAGAGATACTGCCTGAATCAAGGTTGAAATCGGGCCTGAAGTTGCTTTACAAAAGTTCTATCTAGAAACACCACATTCCTAGTTATATTAGGACTTATTCTTATTTTTAATATTTTCCTTAGATAGTCAGATTTGGATATTGTTATTTTAGGATAATACTTAGAATATTTTTAGGAGATTTTGTAGGCATCAGAAAAATGGAATTGAACGTGTTAAAAGGGGGGGAGAAATGAGGAGATTCACAGACGCCTCTCCCTCCCCTCTTCTCTAATTTTTCCTTTGAGTTTTCATCATGGTCCTATGCGGCTAAATTTTCATAATTGGTCGAAGGAAACAGAAGCCTCGAAATCAATAAAACTGTCGGATCTAATTTGTTTTTGGTGTTTAATTTATGCTTCGAGTATCGGATGTTCTTCTATGCCTATTTTCATGATTGTCTCGTTTAATTACTAGGAGCCCTACTAGTTCATTATTTGTGCAATCTACTGCTAGATTAGATATCAAATCCGTAATTATTTGATCCCTCTAATTTGTGAAGCAACTAAGATTTAATGATTTGTTGCGTCAGAAATTATTAGATCTTAGGAAGAAAACGCTCGACGAAATTAAATGCAACCGCTTATGCTTATGTTGATTAGCTTCATCGGTCTCTTTAATTCTTAAGGCTGCTACTAGATTAAACCTTTAGCACTTGTCTTGGGTTGTATAGTAGTTAAGGTTAATTAGATCGCTTGTTTTCTAATTAACTGCGACTAAGGAGAGATAGGAAAATAATTCCAACGGTGAATATTCAAAGTATGAATTAATATATACCTGCATCGATGATCAGTTGTAAAATTCCGATGGTGGATATTGACTTAGATCAAGGTTTGTTCTTTTGATTGATTTCGATACTTTAATTTGAATTGTTCCCTAGTTGTTCTTCTTAAAATTGCTTTCATTATACTCGAAACCCCTTAACCTTGTTTACGTAGCATAAAACTAGACTAAATACTCTCCGTGGGAATGATCCTTACTTGCACCACTACATGTATTTTTAGGAGTATAGGTTTTATTTTTGGTTACCTGCGACAACACACCAATGGCACATCCCAAAAACCTATTATGTGAGGCGTGCATCAGAACGTTGACCATACTTGTGTGAATGGTGGGTGTTACTTAACTAAAATGCACTATCTAAGAACCTATTATGTGAGGGTACTGCATTTTAGAGGTTAAAGGATGATTGGAGCTTGCTTAGAGAAGCATAAGGATAAAGAGTTATCCACTCATTAAAGGTTAGTATCCAAGAACTTATTATGTGAGGACTACTAATTCTTAATGGGACCTCAATCCCCACTAAGAAAATTCAATGTTGAAATTCCCGAGTCTCATTAAAGGGTGTATGAGATTTGAAAAGAATAGGGGGAGGAACCATAAAATAATATTAGCTGCAGACAAGATTGACTATGTGATCAATGCTCCATGCCCTAATGCTTTACATGAGGGGGCATCAAAGGAGGAGAGAGACACTTACAGTAAGTGGCTCAAGGATGATGTGTAGGCGAGATGCTATATTATGGCATCGATGACCAATGAACAGCAAAGACAACATGAAGTCATTGATAGTGCACATTCAATCCTAATACATCTGAGGGAGTTGTATGGTTAACAGAGCAGAATTGTAAGGTACAATGTTGTTGGTGAACTCTTCTCCAACAAGATGGTGGATGAGACATCTATTAATGAGCACTGCCTCAAGATGATCCGATACATTCACTCCTTGCATGATCAAGGAGTTGAGATCACTGTTGAGATTTGTATTGACATTCTAAATCATTCCTTTCCTGCGAGTTCAAGCAATTCAACATGAATTTTCACATGTCTGATGTGAATGCGAATTTGTCCCTGACTAATTTGATGAACATGCTAGTAACTGCTGAGGAGACCTTGAAAAATGACTCCAAGGGGAATGTTTTGGCTATCGATGAAGCTTTCACTTCTAAGACCAAGCCTAAGGGCAAGGGAAAGAAGAAAAAGTCTCAAGATAAACCAAAATGAGGCATAAAGAAGAATAAATCTAAAGGAAAGTGTTTCTACTGCGGCAAAACAGGTCATTGGAGGAGGAATTGCAAAAGTACATGGCTTCATTGAAGAATGGTTCTTCAAATGGTACGTCTAATGATTTATTCATTTCTAATTATGAATTAATATTATTCTGCTTATAGTATGAGATACCAAATTGTGTTTTTCTTGTACAATATGATTGTATGTAGGAGACAAAGGGAAGCAGAAGGTCAAGTAGATGTCAAGCTTGCTTTGTTTGGAAAATGATCAAGAGTTGCTACTTTTGACATAGAAGCTTGATTCTTGACTAGTTTATTTAGAGATTCTAGGAACTTTAATTTTATTGCCAGATGTAATAAATACTTCTTTAAAGGTTTTATTTGGTTTTTAAATACATTGTTTATTTAAAACAATTTATCTATGATATTGGATATTTTGGATTTATTCTGGCAATTGATTTAAAGTTCTTTACGCTTTATGAATGGTTTGAATAAATGCATGAAATGGTATATAAAGGATTCAACTTTAAGGATCATATTAATAAATGAATCTTGATTCATTAAATAATATAAACCGATCACCCATTGTTTTTTCAAAAGGGTGATTAAGAGGATAATACATGAGATGTATAAAGCTAATGATTTTAGTTTGGATACTTCATATCTATTTGAATATTTGAAAGTGTTCAAATGATTCAAAAGTGTGAATATTTGAAGTGTTCAAATGATTCATATGGAGTACAAACTAAAAGAAAAATATTGAGAATATTTGGTTGAATCTTATATCACTAATTGACCTTAAATATGTTAAATGATATTGTTTTGGTGATTATTTGGAATTATGAGATATTTCCAAATAAACTTCAAAAAGTTTGTATTCTCATTAAGAGTTATTGAAATACAATGTTTCAACATATTTGAGAAATATACATTGATAAAACATCAAAATGAAATTTATATAATTAAAAGGTTTAACACATAAAATTAACTTGAAATGTTTTCAAAAAGGAAAGTGAGAGCAAAAATGTCATCGATAGTATTCTTATCTTTCTTTATAAAGTACATACTTTAAATACTAGCGTAGTATTATGAATTCCATAATCGTTAAAGGAATTAAAATCTCTCAAAAATGTGACTTTGTGAGGGATTTCACATGAGTATAATATTTGAGAAATATAGAGGCTCTGTGATTAAAGTTATGTACTTGAGTCAATATCATTAATGCTACAAATGGTTGTTAGTAGATATTGATTGTTGATACAAGATGAGGATTCTAAATAGAAACAAGTATATTTTCTTAAAGGGTTTAAGAATGGAATACTTGTATGTATAAAGAAATTTAATAAGGGATGGCACTTACAAATTGCCTAAAGGGATGTCTAGTGTATAGTGTTTTCTTTCGAGAACATATGTCTCATTTACTTTGACATCAGAGTTGGCAGCGAAGTATAGTTTAAATACTATTATTGAAAATAGTAATAAGTTACAAAGTTTGTTTGCATAAAGTCTCATTTGCCTTAACACCTTTTACAAGTGTTAGAAGCCTTGTCTTATGAAGATTAGTATAAGATACTATGTGTTCGGATTTGCTGGTGAGCAGCCATTTGCTCACTAGGTAGTGAGCAGCCCTTGGATGGGCGACACGCATGCATTTGAGGCAATCTAAAGGCTGAGATTCAAAACACCACTTTTAATGTCGTTTTGGCAGAAAATCCAAACGTTAGCCCCGTTAACAAAACCAACACTCTCTCCTTCAGCCCACTCTTTCTCCTTTCCCAAACTTTCCTTTCCTCTATCTACTTTTTGTTCCTCTCTCTTCACGATCCTGATATCATATTTCTCTCTCTTCACAATTCTCAAGCAGATTAAGGTTCTCTCTCCCAGATCTTTTTTTTTCTTGCAGGGCTGCCACACCCAAATCGCCCAAATTTTCATCAACCCACTCAAATTTCTTGCTCCTAAATTGATCCCCTAAAACCAGATCTACTCTCATATTGTCTCTCTCTCTCTCTCTACTCCATGGTTCAATGCATATGGTATAAATGCAAATAAGATTGGATTTCTTTTCCTGATATTAATGCAAATTGAGGAACTTGTTTGTCAAAGCTGTACAAACTGCAGTGGATATAGCTTTCATTATAACTATATTTGCCATAATCAATGATATTTCCCTTCGGAGAGCAAAAGATGTTGCTAGTGTACTAGCTTTATCTCCCTCTAAAGGAGCCAACCATCAAACCCATCACTAGTGGAAGGAACAAGATGTGTTCTTTTGTCACCCCTTCCAAATCACCAGGTTCTCCATCTTCACTATATTAAACACCATTTTAACTCCTTTGCATTTGGACTTGAGGAAGAAATGAGAAGAGGAGATTAATGCTTTGTTTGGACGCTAAGAAAATAAAAGAAAACTCAACTTAAATAGCCCCAAAAACATAGGAATGAAAGAATGGAGACAGTCGACTAGTGAAGACAATAGTCGAGAGAGCTAACGTTCCTCCAACGGAGAGAACTTTGATTTTTTAGCCTAAAACGACATCCCAAGTAGTGTTTTTATCCTCAGCCATTAGATCCTCTTGTGTGCCTCCATGTCACCCATCCAAGGGCTGCTCACTACCTAGTGAGCAAAGAGGTGCTCACTAGCAAATCCGAACGCAAGATACTATGTTGATTGGCTTTAGTACAAGTGGGAGATTGTTGGAAATATGCCCTAAAACCAATCCTAAAGGGCATATCAATTTCATATTATATTAATTAGAACGTACAACTTGTTTTGCATATTAATATACATGATAAGGTCCTTGAATAAATGATAAGTGAAATATATATCTCAAATTGTTGAGATAGGGAGACTTATATTTCTCACACACATTTATTCTAAAGAGTTCCTCCTCATAGGTTTATCAAATTGGACATTTATAAACCACTAAGTGTAGCACAAATTTAAACTAGCTCCAATGGGAGGATAGGTAGTCTTTCCTATTTGTGTAGTAACACTATAATTAATCTGTGGGTGCATGTTAGAGAATTTGTACACTGAACATGATCTACAAGAATATTCTTATGAAGTTTTAAGTCAAAGGAATATTCTTATGTTACCTCCATTTACTGATAATCCTTAGACCTGAAACACTATAGTTATCTTGTACATATATTATTAGAGTTTGATAGTACCTCGTACATCTTTAACCATCAGGATGTACTCGGTGCTCATTGGCTCTAGTGAGTTATGTACAGAGATAGATGAGTGTGCAATAAGGAATCATCACTCTCACTTTGATGAGAGAGAATGTCAGGATTTGTTCACAAAGATAATTCTCATATTGAATCTCTGGCCAGAGTGATAAGTGAACTGTGAAAAGAGTTTCATCGGGTAAATCTAATTGAGATTATATTTTTTGGAACATATAACAAGTTGTTAAAAGTGGGTTTGGCTTATAACTATACCTAATGATCTTAACAGTGAAATTAGGGGATGAAGGATTAAGTAACATGAAAGGTTCATTTAGTTTTACTATTCACCCACACCTAGGGTACATCATGATATGTTGCTAGAGGTCACTCATGACTAGTGAAGGCCTAATGTTAAAGTGTTATCATTGAGGGAAAAATTGAAATTGTTCCAATTGAACCATAAATAGAAAGTTTTTATTTTTAAGAGACATAAAATGTCTCTGTCCACTACTAAGTTGGGGTGAACCCAATGGGTCACACACATAAGGGCACAAGTAAGTCTCTTGAAATAAAGAGAGGGGAATATTATAATTTATAATTAGCATGATCCTTATTATTAATTGTTAAGAAGTAAGGGGCTAATTTATCAATATAAAGAATATTAAATAGAAACCCTAGTGGTTCTCTATAAATATTAGATGATAGTCATGCTAGCACTAAGTAACCATCATCAAGTAAAGAGAAGGAGGCAAAATTGTAGGGGAGAAACCCTAGGGCCGTGACTGATCGTCAGAAAACAAGGGAGATTATTCCTTGTTAATGATCAAGATTAATATATTTATAAAACCGCGTGTTTATTAATCTCAATTCAATTGCAATTGGTGAGCACGGGTGTCGAACCACTGGGAAATATGTAGATTTAATATGAGAAACTATTAGATTTAATTAAAGTGAGAGAATAATATCAATTTAGTTTGGTGGTGAAAAGAGCTTTAATTGGGTTGAAGCGGAAAATGCTGATTTTAACAAAGCTGATTTAAAAAGCGATTAATTAGTGGAATGAGTGGAACTTGGGTGAGAAGTCTATTGAATATCAAATATGCAATTAAGTTATAAAATCCATAATATAGTAATTATGTATGGTGGTGCATCCAACTACAAGAAGGAATTCCCAAAAAGATGATGAATAACAGGACCGATAGGTTTATCCTTGAAAATGAATGGAATGTCACTATCCACCTTAATTGGGGATAAAGCATGCTCGTTTGTTATTCATCCCAATAAGTACCATTGCATAATTATATAATTGCAATCACATATATACAATTATATTATATTATATTTAGCAACAGTGTGCGGTAAACCTTCACAACTATGCAATAACATAATACAAATAAATGAATGTTTATAACTAGGAATGCATAAAGAATCCAACTTCATCCTCACCCAAGCTTGGAGTATTAGCTACACATCAATGGAGGAGAATATCCTTTATCCATGACAAGCTCTAAGGGGTCACGGGATGGAAAAGTAAAATATAGCAGAAAGTAAATGACCGAAAGAAATAAAGAAAAATGGCTAAAATAAATAAAGAAAAGGACTTAAATAAAAAAAGAAAATGGCATAAGTAAATAAAGAAAATGACGTAAGTAAATAAAGAAAAGGGCTTAAGTAAATAAAGAAAATGACTGAAAAAGTAAAGAACAATTCTCAAGTGAGAATTGAGCCATGTATAAAAGGAAAATTGTAGAAATTAAAGTGCAGAAATTAAAGACTGAATAAATAAAGAACAATTCTCAAATGAGAATTGAGCCATGCATAAAAAGAAAATTGCAGAAAAGTAAATAACTAAATAAAAAATAAAATTGAACTGTAAGATAAAGTCTATTGAAATCGAAGAGAAATGATCCAAAAGCAAAGTCTTAAACCCTCTTAAAGTCACATGAAGCCTTGTATTTATAGGCTGATTTACAAAAAGACCAAAATGCCCTTGAAATAGCACAAAATATCTAGAACAGCCCACAACCGCCTCATGTTTATCGATAGCGAAGTCTGGCTATCGATAGAAGTTAGCGAGACTTGACTATCGATAGCCATGTTGGTTCTTGCTTGGTTGCTTCAACAATTCTTCTACAGCCTTTCACACTTCATCGCCTATCGCTGATCTTTTACGAGACGTTTATCACTGGTGTCTTTAAGCAAGACTCCATGAGTGACGGCTTTGCACCTATACAAACTATACAATTTCTTATAAAAGAGAAATTAAGCAAGTTATACATAATTTATACAAAACATGTTATTATTACGCAACTATTTATATAAGCGAACACAGTAATACCATAGTTTGAAGGCATGATTGTGATACAATCAGTGACCTAGCTTCCTCACATAGTCGTGCTCTCTTTCTCTCTCCCTCTCTAAGCTCGTCTCTTCCAAAGGTTTTGAAGTGCAAGGGTTCTTGAGGTCTTGTGTTCATGTGGATACCGTTGGAGGCTTCATACACTTTGAAGCTTGGATTCGTTCTTAAAGTTTCATAAAAAAGGCAAATCAAGTAAGTTATTAAATTGTTTAATTTGTATTGACAATCTTACACAAAATGAAAATAGGATCAATCTTACACAAAATGTTGGATTTCCAAAATTAATATAATTTCAACAACATTTCAACCACTTCGCATATGTGGATCATTCCTAGGTATTATAGGCAATCTAAATCACCTAGAATCATATAAAACATCTAAATTCTAGGTCACACTTACCTTCCTAGAGCCTAAACCTCATAAATACATATTTTAGTAGTTTTTATCACATGATGCATGAGGCATTTTGATGATTCTTCGAGCTTGAACTTGAAAGTCTTGAGTCTTTAGGAATTATGGGCTTAAGAAAAGTTACAGACTCAGGCCTTTGATACCTGATTTAGCCAACACTCAATATATTAAACCTAACAAATATTTTCATAAATTTTTGTGTGTGAAAAGTCTTTTTTTTTTTTTTTTTTTTTTTTGTGCAAGAAGAATCACCCAATGAACTAAGGAGGTGTCAATATCCGCCCTACGTTTCTTAGTGGAATTCACTTCAGATAGTTACAGGGGAGATTTAAGAAGCGAGAGTAAAATGCTAAAATTTATTTACAAAATAATTCATTTTTTAGTATTTTTAAATCTTTTCCTTTTTATTTCCTTATATTCTTTCTGAAATTCGAATAAAAGGCTTAGTTTTTAGAAAATTAATATATTTGACAATTCTTTTCACATTGAGTACATCTCCAATAGTTAGTTAAAAGGCTAGCCATTTTCAAATTATAGTTAGATCGAAAATCCAAAAAACATGCTCCAATGGTGGATAAAAAAGGTCATCAACTTCTAGCTTTTATTGCAGCGCCTTTTAGCTCTAGCCATTTTTTCTCTAAGACACACAAAATGCACAAGTACTTATACTTGATTTTAGGGAGGAAGAGAAAAAGATCGAGACCGCCAAAAAATAGGTTACACCATTAGAGCACCACTACCTAGTTAAATTAATTGTTTTTACTATCACTCGTCAAAAGTCACCAAAAATAGCTTTTATTATTGAAGACACTCTAAGGGCCTGTTTGGATTAGGATTAGTTTTTCTAAAATCACTTTTAGAGAACTATTCTTCACATATATTTTTAGATTTATATTCAAACCATATATTCACATATCAAAATTTCCATCTAAAAGTGATTGATATCACTGTTGAGATTTGTATTGACATTCTGCTTTATTCCCTTCCTGCGAGTTCAAGCAGTTCAACATGAATTTTCACATGCATGATGTGAATGCGAATTTGTCCCTGACTAATTTGATGAACATGCTAGTAACTGCTTGGGAGACCTTAAAAAAGGACTCCAAGGGGAATGTTTTGGCTATCGATGAAGTTTCCACTTCTAAGACCAAGCCTACGGGCAAAGGAAAGAAGAAAAAGTCTCAAGATAAACCAAAAGGAGGCATAGAGAAGAAGAAATCTAAAGGAAAGTGTTTCTACTGCGGCAAAACAGGTCATTGGAGGAGGAATTGCAAAAGTACGTGGCTTCATTGAAGAATGGTTCTTCAGATGGTACGTCTAATGATTTATTCATTTCTAATTATGAATTAGTATTATTCTGCTTATGGTATGAGATACCTAATTGTGTTTTTCTTGTATAATATGATTGTATGTAGGAGACAAAGGGAAGCAGAAGGTCGAGTAGATGTCAAGCTTGCTTTGTTTGGAAAATGATCAAGAGTTGCTACTTTTGACAGAAAAGCTTGATTCTTGACTAGTTTATTTAGAGATTCTAGGAACTTTAATTTTATTGCCAGATGTAATAAATACTTCTTTAAAGGTTTTATTTGGTTTTTAAATACATTGTTTATTTAAAACAATTTATCTATGATATTGGATATTTTGGATTTATTTTGAATATTGATTTATGAAAGGTTCTGTGAAAACCACAGACATGGATGCGCAGCGGAAGAGAGTAAAAACAAAACTTTTTCGTTAATAATAAAAACATCCATGTTCACAAAACCTCCAAGAACGATACAAGCATCGGATCATATATATATAAATAAACAGTTAATCAAAGCATATAAAAACTCACTTTGATTGTGTTCTTCGGTGTAGGAATCCTTCGAGTTTCAAAAGCATGAAACCTCCAAAGCGTATCCACACGAGAGCAAGACTCCGAAAGCTTCTCTAGTCTTCCACAACTCTTTGTGGCAAGCTAGAATGGAGAGGGAGAGGAGAGAGAATTCGGCCCTAGGGTTTCCTGTGCCTTAGAGTGTGTGAAACACTCTTATTTATAGACTTTCTCCTCTTTGGGGGGTGTTTGGTTACTAGTGCTAGCATGACCAATCATCCTCGAATAGAGTAATCCTATTCTCGGTTAGTATTGACTTTTAATCAATTAACGTTTAATTATTAAAGTCAAACAAACGCCATGATAGGATTCCCCTCTCTCAAGCTTAAGGAACTCACTTACTCTCTATTGTGTGTGACCCTTTGGGTTCACCCTAACCTAGCAGTGACAGGGACATCTCTATGTCTCCCAAAAATAGAAACTTTCTATTTTAAGGTTCAATTGGAACGATTCCAATTTTGCCCTCATTGATAACACTTTATCAATAGGCTTTCACTGGTCATGAGTGACATCTAGCAACATATCATGACATACCCTAGGTTTAGGTGAATAGCAGAACTATGTGAACCCTTCATGTTATTTAATCCTTCATCCCCTAATGTCACAGTTAAGATAATAGGTATGGTTTTAGTCAAACCCTATCTCAACCACTTGATATCTGTTCCACAAAATATAATCTCAATAAGGTAATCGCAGTGAAACTCTTTTCACTGTTTACCTATCACTCTGGCCAGAGGTTCCCTTTGAGAATTATCTTTGTGAACTTATCCTGACATTCTCTCTCATATAACTGAGAGTGATGATCCCTTATTGCACACTCATCCATCTTCATGCATAACTCATTAGAGCCAATAAGCACCGATTACAACCTAATGGATAAGGCTGTACAAGATACTATCAAACTCTAGCAACCTATGCACAAGACAGCTATGGTGTCTCAGGTCTAAGGACTACCAAATTAATGGACATAACACTAGAATATTCCTTTGACAGAACCACCATAGGAATACTCTTTGCAGATCATGTTCAGTGTACATATTCTCTAATATGCACCCACAGATTAACCTAAGTGTCACTACACTGATAGGAAAGACTACCTATCCTCCATATGAGTTGGTTTAAATCTGTGCTACTCTTCATACGGTTAATTAAATATCCACTTTAATAAACCTTTGAGTAGGAACTCTTTTAGAATAGATGTATATGAGAAATATCAGTCTCTCTATCTCAACTCTTTGAGATGCATATTTCTCTTATCATTTATTCATGGACCTTATCATATATGTGAGAACATATTAGATAAGTTATACCTTCCATATATAGATAATATGAAACTCAATATACCCTTTAGGATTGGTTTTAGGGCATACTTCTAACAATTTAAAGTTCTTTACGCTTTATGAATGGTTTGAATAAATGCATGAAACGGTATATAAAGGATTCAATTTTAAGGATCATATTAATAAAGGAATCTTGATTCATTAAATAATATAAACCGATCACCCATTGTTTTTTCAAAAGGGTGATTAAGAGGATAATACATGAGATGTATAAAGCTAATGATTTTAGTTTGGATACTTCATATCTATTTGAATATTTGAAAGTGTTCAAATGATTTAAAAGTGTGAATATTTGAAGTGTTCAAATGATTCATCTGAAGTAAAAGCTAAAAGAAAAATATTGAGAATATTTGGTTGAATCTTATATCACTAATTGACCTTAAATATGTTAAATGATATTGTTTTGGTGATTATTTGGAATTATGAGATATTTTCAAATAAACTTCAAAAAGTTTGTATTCTCAATAAGAGTTATTGAAATACAATGTTTCAACATATTTGAGAAATATACCTTGATAAAACATCAAAATGAAATTTATGTAATTAAAAGGTTTAATACATAAAATTACCATGAAATGTTTTCAAAAAGGAAAGTGAGAGCAAAAATGTCATCGATATTATTCTTATCTTTCTTTATAAAGTACATAATTTAAATGCTAGCGTATTATTACGAATTCCATAATCGTTAAAGGAATTAAAATCTCTCAAAAATGTGACTTTTGAGGGATTTCACATGAGTATAATATTTGAGAAATATAGAGGCTCTGTGATTAAAGTTATGTACTTAAGTCAATATCATTAATGCTACAAATGGTTGTTAGTAGATATTGATTGTTGATTCAAGATGAGGATTCTAAATAGAAACAAGTATATTTTCTTAAAGGGTTTAAGAATGGAATACTTGTATGTATAAAGAAATTTAATAAAGGATGTCATTTACAAATTGCCTATAGGGATGTCTAGTGTATAGTGTTTTCTTTCGAGAACACATGTCTTATTTACTTGGACATCAGAGTTGGCAGCGAAGTATAGTTTAAATACTATTATTGAAAATAATAATAAGTTACAAATTTTGTTTGCATAAAGTCTCATTTGCCTTAACACCTTTTACAAGTGTTAGAAGCCTTGTTTTATGAAGACTAGTATAAGATACTATGTGTTCGGATTTGCTGGTGAGCAGCCATTTGCTCACTAGGTAGTGAGCAGCCCTTGGATGGGCGACACGCATGCATTTGAGGCTATCTAAAAGCTGAGATTCAAAACACCACTTTTAATGTTGTTTTGGCAAAAAATCCAAATTTTAGCCCCGTTAACAAACCAACTGTCTCCTTCAGCCCACTCTTTCTCCTTTCCCAAACTTTCCTTTCCTCTATCTACTTTCTTTTCCTCTTTCTTCACAATCCACATATCCTATTTCTCTCTCTTCACAATTCTCAAGCAGATTAAGCTTTTCTCTCCCAGATCTTTTTTTTTTCTTGCAGGGCTGCCACACCCAAAGCGCCCAAATTTTCATCAACCCACTCAAATTTCTTGCTCCTAAATTGATCCCCCAAAACCAGATCTACTCTCATATTGTCTCTCTCTCTCTCAACTCCATGGTTCAATGCATATGGTATAAATGCAAATAAAATTGGATTTCTTTTCCTGGTATTAATGCAAACTGAGGAACTTGTTTGTCAAAGCTGTACAAACTGCGGTGGGTATAGTTTTCATTAGAACTATATTTGCCATAGTCAAAGATATTTCCCTTCGGAGAGCAAAAGATGTTGCAATTGTACTAGCTTTATCTCCCTCTAAAGGATCCAACCATTAAACCTATCACTAGTGGAGGGAACAAGATGTGTTCTTGTATCACCCCTTTCCAAATCACTCGGTTCTCCATCTTCACTATATTAAACACCATTTTGACTCCTTTGCATTTAGACCTGAGGAAGCAATTAGAAGAAGAGATTAATGCTTTGTTTCAACGCTGAGAAAATAAAAGAAAACGCAACTTAAATAGCCCCAAAAACATAGGAATAAAAGAATGGAGAGAGTCGTCTAGTGAAGACAATAGTCGAGAGAGTTAACGCTCCTCCAACGGAGGGAAATTTGATTTTTTTGCCTAAAACGACATCCCAAGTGGTATTTTCATCCTCTGCCATTAGATCCTCTTGTGCGCCTATGTGTCACCCATCCAAGGGCTGCTCACTACCTAGTGAGCAAAGAGGTACTCACCAGCAAATCCAAACGCAAGATACTATGTTGATTGGCTTTAGTGCAAATGGGAGATTGTTGGAAATATGCCCTAAAACCAATCCTAAAGGGCTTATCAATTTCATATTATATTTATTAGAAGGTACAACTTGTCTTGCATATTAATATACATTATAAGGTCCATGAATAAATGATAAGAGAAATATATATCTCAAGTTGTTGAGATAGGGAGACTTATATTTCTCACACACATTTATTCTAAAGAGTTCCTACTCATAGATTTATCAAATTGGACATTTATAAACCACTAAGTGTAGCACAGATTTAAACTAGCTCCAATGGGAGGATAGGTAGTCTTTCCTATCTGTGTAGTAACACTATAATTAATCTGTGGGTGCATGTTAGAGAACTTGTACACTGAACATGATCTACAAAAATATTCTTATGAAGTTTTAAGTCAAAGGAATATTCTTATGTTACGTCCATCAACTGATAATCCTTAGACCTGAAACACCATAGTTATCTTGTACATATGTTATTAGAGTTTGATAGTACCTCGTACATCTTTAACCATCAGGATGTAATCGGTGCTCATTGGCTCTAGTGAGTTATGTACGGAGATAGATGAGTGTGCAATAAGGAATCATCACTCTCTCTTTGATGAGAGAGAATGTGTCAGGGTTTGTTCACAAAGATAATTCTCATATTGAATCTCTGGCCAGAGTGATAAGTGAACTGTGAAAAGAGTTTCATCGGGTTCATCTAATTGAGATTATATTTTGTGGAATATATAACAAGTTGTTAAGATAAGGTTTGATTTATAACCATACCTGATTATCTTAACAGTGAAATTAAGGGATAGAGGATTAAGTAACATGAAAGGTTCATTTAGTTTTACTATTCACCCACACCTAGGGTACATCATGATATGTTGTTAGAGATCACTCATAACTAGTGAAGGCCTAATGTTAAAGTGTTATCATTGAGGGCAAAATTGAAATTGTTCCAATTGAGCCATAAATAGAAAGTTTTTTATTTCTAGGAGACATAAAATGTCTCTGTCCACTACTAGGTTGGGGTGAACCCAATGAGTCACACATATAAGGGCACAAGTAAGTCTCTTGAATTAAAGAGAGGGAAATATTATAATTTATAATTATCATGGTCCTTATTATTAATTGTTAATAAGTAAGGGGCTAATTTATCAATATAAAGAATATTAAATAGAAACCCTAGTGGTTCTCTATAAATATTAGATGATAGTCATGCTAGCACTAAGTAATCATCATCAAGTAAAGAGAAGGAGGCAAAATTGTAGGGGAGAAACCCTAGGGCCGTGACCTAGCTTCCTCACATAGTCATGCTCTCTTTCTCTCTCCCTCTCTAAGCTTGTCTCTTACAAAGGTTTTGAAATGCAAGGGTTCTTGAGGTCTTGTGTTCATGTGGATACCGTTGGAGGCTTCATACACTTTGAAGCTTGGATTCGTTCTTAAGGTTTCATAAAAAGGCAAATCAAGGAAGTGATTAGATTGTTTAATTTGTATTTTTTCTTATATTAATGTTCCTATGCTTGTGCATGATTCTTAGCTTGATTGTGATGATGGATTCATGTTCAAAATAAATTTTTATCGTATGTTTTTCCGCTGCGAATCCTATGGTCACAATCTTTCACGATAGGCACAAACTAAATCTATCGATAGAACTCCCCTCGGCCAACCTACCAGCAGACCCGAGACAACTCTCTACCGATAGAGCTTGCACGAAAATGCCCAGTAACGAGCAGTTTTCTGCACAAATGGCTAAAAACTCTTCAACACTTCACAAAACAAAAATCCAACCGATCAAACTTCCTATCTAACCCAAATAAACTTAAAGAACCATAAATCCACAGAAAAATCGAAGATCCAACAATACGATCGTGAGATTCACAAAGTTTTAGGCATAAAACCTACATAAACCCAAAACAAGACATAACATCAAAACCACTTCAAATCTCTCAACAAAACTTTCAAACTCAATAAATTTATACATATCTAACCTCCCAAAACAAGCTACAACCAACAAAACCTTAAAAGATCCAATCTTTCAACTCAAAACCCATAAAACCCATTTTACTCTAAACTAAACAACCCAAAGCCAAACCACACCAACAAACCTTAAAAACTACATCCACACATCAAACAAACATCCATAATCTCTTCCCCAAACCCCATATACCAAAACTTCACAAATCCCAACTCCAAAACCCATGGAACGGTAAACAAAAGAAAAGGAAAAGAAGAAGAAGAGAAATGAACAGAGAGAAGAAATCAAGTCTTACCTCTACCGGCAGCGTAGCGGCGTTAGCAAGCTCCGGCAACTCTCCGGCGTCGACTCCCACTCTCCCTCGCTCTCCCGGCATTTCTCTCCCCTTCTCACGGTTTGGAAAATGAAAGAATAAGGGGTGGGGTTGGGTTTATATATGAAAGGGCATATTTGTAAATTTGCAATATATATATATATATATATATATATATATATATATATATATATATATTCCAAACAATAGTAAATAATGATATAAAATTCGAGTTATCACAGAATCCACAACCCTAGTTCCATACCGAGTCCACGGCAAGCCACCGAAGATCCACCAGCACAATTCCAATCCACGAAACAACTATAATAATGTAGAATGAGGTTTATAGATGAAGTTTACTCATAAACTATGCATATCAATGTATATCTATGATTGCTCAAAGTGAATACGAATAGATGACTAGGGTTTCAAGTCAAAAGATGAACAATAAGCTTCATACTTGAATTCCCAATCTATTATGGCCTAAATAGACTTTAGAAAACGTGTATAAAGTGTTAGGAATGAATATAACTCTATAAAACTAAAAACCAATCAAAATTGACGAAATTTGGCTTAATGCACACTTTGGATCAATCCTACCTATAACCTGGATCAATCCAAACCTTTTTGCCTTAAGTAGGGATGTCAATTTCACGGGTTATACCGGGTACCTACCCTGCCCCGCCCCTCCCCTCCCCTCCCCTCCCCGCCCCGCCCCATATTGGGACAGGTTTAGGGCTATTCTAATAGGGTTAGGGGTGGGTTTGGGATTTAATTTTAAAACCTGGTCGGGTTCGGGACGGGTTCGGGATATGCACTTTAAAACCCGATTCGACTCGCTTATATATATATATATATATATATATACACATTTATTTTAAAAACACATTACTGTTTTGCCCTTATTTTATCACTTAAAAATATCATCTTACCCTCACAGCAGAAACCTTAAAAATGAGAGAAACCCTCATTTCATTCAAATGAACATTCGAGAAAGCCCTCACTAAGTTACTCCCTCAGCCTCATCTACGGCCTGTGGCAGCACTCCTAAACTCACCTAAAGTCCCTCACTTTGTCTCGCTGCTGCTCTCCGCCGTCGACCTCAAGTCCTCCATTGCCAACACAGGCCACAACTGCTCAATCACTGGCTCACCGCTCACGGCAAAGCTGAACACCGCTGCTCTCCAGTCTCCACCGTCGACCTCCAATTCTTCAATCTTCTAGATCATAACTTGCAAGTCCTCCATCGCCACTACCGCTGCTCACCTCAGTCCTCAGCTCACTTCAGTCACTTGTATGTCCCTCTCTCTATATCTTTATGTGTTGAAAGAATGTTTTAGAACTTTTTTGATTTATTCCATTCCTTTTCTTGATTCTTAATTTGTATGTCCTCAGCTCACCTCAAGTCAACAGCTCATGGTTCTTAATTTGATTTATTCTGTTTATTTTCTTGTTGAATGAAGAGCCAGTCTACCAGATGTGTGTGTGAGAGAAAGAGAGTATATTTGGTTTTTGAGATTGGTAATTTGAAGTACCAGATGTGTGTATGTGTGAGAAAAACATATTTAATAATATAATAATTAGATCCCATGTGACCCGCATTACCCGCCTGACCGTTTAACCCACCACGTCCCGCCCGCCCCGCAATAATAAACGGGACGGGACGGAACGGGACGATAATGAGATAGGGTCTTTTAATTAGGACGGGAATGGAATTTTCAATCCTAACCCGTCACGGGTTTGGGACGGAAATTGGATAGGATTTTCTTACATGGGACGGGGTCGGGGAAGGGGTGACCCATCCCAAACCCGCCCCGTTGACATCCCTAGCCTTAAGGATCGATCCTACAAAAAAGACCAGGATTGATCCAATTATGCAAAATGAAAATAGGATCAATCTTACACAAAATGTTGGATTTCCAAAATTAATATAATTTCAACAACATTTCAACCATTTCGCATATGTGGATCATTCCCAGGTATTATAGGCAATCTAAATCACCTAGAATCATATAAAACATCTAAGTTCTAGGTCACACTTACCTTCCTAGAGCCTAAACCTCATAAATACATATTTTAGTAGTTGTTATCACATGTTGCATAAGGCATTTTGATGATTCTTTGAGCTTGAACTTGAAAGTCTAGAGTCTTTAGGAATTATGGGCTTGAGAAAACTTATAGACTCAGGCTTTTGATACCTGATTTAGCCAACACTCAATATATAAAACCTAACAAATATTTTCACGAATTTTTTTGTGTGAAAAGTCTTTTTTTTTTTTTTTGGGTGCAAGTAGAATCACTCAATGAACTAAGGAGGTGTCAATATCCGCCCTACTTTTTTTAGTGGAATTCATTTCAGATAGTTACAAGGGAGATTTAAGAAGCGAGAGAAAAATGCTAAAATTTATTTACAAAATGATTCATTTTTTAGTATTTTTAAATCTTTTCCTTTTTATTTCCTTATATCCTTTCTGAAATTCGAATAAAAGGCTTAGATTTTAGAAAATTAATATATTTGACAATTCTTTTCACATTGAGTACATCTCCAATAGTTAGTTAAAAGGCTAGCCATTTTCAAATTATAGTTAGATCGAAAATCCAAAAAACATGCTCCAATGGTGGAGAAAAAAGGTCATCAACTTTTAGCTCTTATTGCAGCGCCTCTAGCTCTAGCCATTTTTTCTCTAAGACACACAACATGCACAAGTACTTATACTTGGTTTTAGGGAGAAAGAGAAAAAGATCGAGATCGCCAAAAAATAGCTTACACCATTAGAGCACCACTACCTAGTTAAATTCCTAATTGTTTTTACTGTTACTCGTCAAAAGTCACCAAAAATGGCTTTTATTATTGAAGACACTCTAAGGGCCTGTTTGGATTAGGATTAGTTTTTTCTAAAATCACTTTTAGAGAATTTTTCTTCACATATATTTTTAGATTTATATTCAAACCATATATTCACATATCAAAATTTACATCTAAAAGTGATTGTAGCATAAGTTGGGGGCTCCTAAACTTCTAGTCCGAAATATTTTGTTAGTAGTCTTATCACTTCTCAAATTGTCTAGAAGTATATGATTATCTATAACCCATCTTTTAGATCAAGTGGAATTTTGAGTTCCAAATATAATTAAAAAAAAAAATTAATACAAATGGCCCCTAAATGGCAACATTCTATTGGGAACGTACATACCAAACTGTTTAAGGATAAACCAAATGGGCCCATCCTACTTAAATTATTTTTAAAAGTTTTTAGGTATGGGTTGGGGGTGTTAAAAGTCATATGATTGATTAAGCAAGCATCACGTCACAACCATGTAAATTCTCCATTCCTTGTTTACAACATGACTACATACTTAAAAGTTGGAGATTAAAGCTAGAAGGCTCTCAATGGGCATGTTTGAATGTTGAGGTAAGCCACCTTTTCTTGCATGATTGCTGATTAACTTTGCCATGCTTTATAATTTTATGAAAACTAATTGCTTTATGGTCCCACACTATGCTTGTCCCAAGCGTACGGAACTTGCTTTAAGCTATACATGGTCTTTTTCTGTTCGTACAATTTGTTTTATTTTATTTTTTTTTTTTTTTGTTTCCTAATTTTTTTGGGTTGGTATATATAGTTAAAGAGACATTGTCATATAATTGTCATGGCATTATAAAATATCATTAAAATCGTATAAAGGTATCAATAAAACCTTACCAGTCATAAGCTATTTAAATATAGTTGGGGTTTGTTATTATTTTATAGTTCAAAAGAATCACTAGATGACATACCTTGATACGAAATTGTTTATTTTAATTTGGTGATGTGATGACAACGACCGTATTTGAGTATAATCTAAATAATAGTATCCCACGCCATTGGCTTCACTAAATGTCACCGCCTAAATGACTTGCTTAATTAGTTAATGAATATGTATATCAAAGATGCTAATATAAGGTTCACCTGAAGCAATATTGTGTTAGGTGATTTCAGTTGGGACACTTGCAAGACTTTGAAAAACTGACTATTGTTGGATTTTAGATTTTCCAATCTTGAATGTCGTGGCTGCAAAAAATCATAGTGATCCAATGGTTAGTTTCTAAAAAATGTTAGATTGACAAACTGACTTTTTTGTTATCCAAAATATCACTATTTTTTTTTTTTTTTTACTGTTGAGTTGTTTCAAAAACTAACCGTTGAATCAGTGTGAGTTTTTGCGAACATGATATTCATAAGAGGATAATCTAATTCAATGGTTGGTTTTTCAAAATTGGCCTTACAAATGCCCCAAGTGAGATCACTTGACACAACTCTATGTCAAGTGCACCTTATATTAGCATCTCTGTATAAATACCGCCCCGATCTAGTCAGCATATGCTTACATAAGCTATGTAAGCATATGCTTACATAAGCTATGTAAGCATGAATCTCATAGATATTTGTGGGATGCATATTTTGATAATGTGACTGTTATATTAGATACTATACTTATGGATGTCATGCATACCAAAAATCACGGCGATTCAATATCAAAATTTCAAAATATAGTTATGAAAAACAGTAACAGCTGAAAATTGTCATTGTTTTTCTTAGTAACATTTTCGAGAAACCGATTGTTGGATCACTGTATATATATATATATATATATATATATATATATATATATATATATTTATATATATATATAAAAAAAAAAAAAGTGATAATATCATGTCTTGTAAAGCCACTTGCGGTTCAAATTTTAGGAAACTGATCCTTGGATTAGATACTGCTATCATGTATGTTATGTCTGCCAAAAATCACAGTAATCTAACGGTTGGTTGTTGAAAAACGTAACTTTGAAAAACTGTGAAGATGCTAATATAAGGTGCACCAGACACAAAGTTGCATCAGGTGACCTCTGTAGAGCCAGTTGTAGAATATATTTGGAAAAATTGACCATTGCATTAGCTACCCCTCTTATGAATATCTGATCGACTCAGACGACAAGGGAGATTATTCCTTATCAGTGATCAAGATTAATAATTTATAAAACCGCGTGACAATTAATCTCAATTCGATTGTGACTAGTGAGCACGGGTGTCGAACCACTGGGAAATGCAGGTTTATATTAAAAGACTTTTTAGAATCAATTCAAGCGGAAAGAATATTGTCAATTAAATTGGTTGGTGGTAAATGCTCCGATTGGGTCGAAGCGAAAACACAGTAATTTTAATAAAGCTTAGTAAAAAATGCAGTTAAGTTGGTGGAATGAGCGGAACTTGGGTGAGAAGCCCATTGAATATCAATTATACAATTTATGTTATAAAATCCTCACTATAGTAATTATGTATGGTGGTTCTTCCAACTACAAGAAGGAAGTCCCAAAAAGATTATGAATACAGGACCGGCAAGTTTATCCTGGAAAAGAATGGAATATCGCTATCCACCTTAAATGAGGAATAAAGCATGCGGGTTTGTATTCATACCAATAAGAACCATTGCATAATTATATAATTGCAATCACAGATGTACAATTATATGATATTATATTTAGCGATAGTGTGCGGTAAAACCTTCACAACTATGCAATCACATAATACAAATAGAGGGATGTTTATAAAATAGGATTGTATAAAGAATCCAACTTCATCCTCACCCAAGCTTGGAGTATTAGCTACACATCACTGGAGGAGAATATCCTTTATCCAGGACAAGCTTTAAGGGTTCACGGGATGGAAAAAGAAAATAAAAGCAGTAATTAAATGACTGAAGAAATAAGGAAAAAGGCAGAAATAAATAAAGAAAATGGCGAAAATAAATAAAGAAAAGTGACTGAAGTAAATAAAGAAAAGACTTAAGTAAATAAAGAAAAAGACAGAAAAAGTAAAGAACAGTTCTCAAGTGAGAACTGAGCCATGCATAAAAAGGAAAATAACAGAAACGTAAATTGCTGAAAATAAAGACTTAATCGGATAGAACAATCCTCAAGTGAGAATTGAGCCAGGCATTGAAAGAAAAATTGCAGAATTGGAAATTGCTGAAAACGGAAACTACCGAATAAAATGCGAAAATAAACTGTAACTTGAATTAAAATAGCAAAGTAATGATTCAGAGCATAAGTCATGAACCCTCAAAACATCGTCGTTACACTTCTATTTATAGAAGGAAAAGGTAAAAGACCAAAACGCCCTCAAAATATCCCAAAATATCCTAGAAGCCCGCAGCCGCCTCTGGCTATCGATAGCGAAGGTGCGCTATCGATAGAGGCGCTATCGATAGCGCATCTTGGCTATCGATAGTCAAGGTCAAAGTTTTGACTTTTCTTGCAGAGTTCAACGTCTGCTCTTTTGGTACTTCCCCCGGCTGCTGTGGATCCTTTTCGGACGTTCCTTTGATTCGAGATGCTCTTCAGGGTTTCATCGGTGACGACTTTATTTAATATAATCTGCACAAATTTCTTGAAACTGAGATTTAAACCCAATTGTACAGATATTCATATAAAAAGCTATTTATTAAACAATTATATATATAAGAGAACATAGTAATACCATAGTTGAATGGTATGATTGTGGTACAATCAATATCATAACTACAAAAAATCATATTGATCCAACGATCAGTTGTTGAAAAATGTCCCAATGAAAAACTGTGACTTTTCTGTTCTTCAAAATGTCACAATTTTTTCACAATTGGTTTTAGAAAAAACTGGTCATTGGATTACCGTGATTTTTGATAGACATGACATTCACAATAGGGGTATCTAATCCAATGGTCAATTTTTAAAATATGTTCGACAACTGACCCTACGGAGGTCACCTGACGCAACTTTGCGACATTATATTCATGTTTCTGAAAAATTGACCATTAGATCATATACTATTATTATGTATATCATGCACACCAAAAACCATAGCGATTCAACGTATAGTCGGTTTCTCAAAAATGTCGATCACTGTGTAAAATAGTTATAGTTTTCAACAATTACAGTTTTACACAATCTCTATTTTGGGATGCAGGCATGCAGCTATCAAATAACTATTATTTTTTGCATATATGACATTCATATATAAAAAGAATATCTAATCCAATAAAATAAATTTTCCACAATGAATTAAAGACATCATGCTTGCTTTAGCTAAAGTAAACAGTTGCCGACATGATTGAGATTGTATATATACATGAAATTAAAAATAACCATCTTTTTTTTTTGGCCGGGTCAAATCAGGTCAAATCCTTGTTTCCTTGATTAAAATTTCTATCTTGTGGAAAAAAAAACAATTAGCAATCTCATTTATACGTAATGCTTTATATGAGTTTATTTTTTATTTTTTATTTTGTTTTGTTTTGTTTAATTTGCAACCTTTTCTAGGAATTTTTTTGTTGATCTTCAAGAAAAGCTATAGTAAAGAAATAATAATAATAATAAATAACTATTTTCTTGATCCCTATAGAATCTAACCCTTTTTTTTTTTTTTTTTCACATTAGTTATCCAAGCAGGTTTTTTGTTCTTATTTAGTGCTGATTACATTGGGATATTCTTATATTGCTTAATTATTACGAAAATCATACAAGCCAAGAATCACAAATTCCATTTTTATATTTAAAAATTAATTAATTGGTAAGTGTTATAAAATTAAAGTAAATCAAAGCATACAAAATTAAAACACCAAGATTTACGTGCTTCGGCAAAAATCTGCCTACATCCACGAAGAGTGATTCTTACTATTAAGAACAATCGTACAACTAATCAACTCAATTTTAATCCCAAACCCAAGCTAGGAGAGCCACTCTAAATCTCACTCTTTTAATGCCTTGATAATTCACTCACACGATGCCTATTAGTCCTTTATTACTTCTCTCTATTTACAGGATTACAAGATGGCTCACTTTAACTCAAAGACTTAATGTCTTGAAGAGTTAAAGTTATTCGGTTACAAACTCAAGATAAATGACTTGAATTAATTCAAGTTACATAAGTTAAGTGCATGTATAGAAGAAACGCCTTGTCTTTATGTGGTGGTCATCCACATGTATTTATACTTGTATTTATAACACTCCCCCTTGGATATCCATCGCACAGTGAATATATCTTGTTAAAATCTTGCAAAAACCCTTATTAGCACAGTGTGTGGCCATTTTTTTTTTTTTTTTTTGTCTATAACTCCCCCTCATAAGCACGCTCCCCCTCATATGGATGGTTCAATGAGTAGTAGCTTAGTATGAAAGATCATTTAATTGATGCATTCCAATGTTGTGCACTAACTTCTTGAAGGTTACTTTGGTAATGCTTTAGTGAATAAGTCTGCAAGATTTTCACTCGAAAGTATTTGTAGAACATCTATATCACCACTTTTCTAGAGCTCATGAGTGTAAAAAAACTTTGGTGAAATGTGCTTAGTTCTGTCACCTTTAATATAACCTCTTTTAATCTATGCAATACAAGCGGCATTATCTTCATATAATGTTGTTGCGATATCTTTGATGGAGGATAATTCACATGTTTTTCTAATATGTTGTACCATTGAAATCAACCAAATGCACTCACGACTTGCTTCGTGAATTGCAAAGACCTTAGCATGATTTGAGGAGATCGCAACTATTGTTTGCTTTACAGATCTCGAAGATATAGTTGTTTACCGTAGGTAAACAAATATCCCGTTTGTGATCGAGCTTTATGTGAATCAGAGAGATAACTAGCATCTGCATAACCCGATAATTGGGATTTCGATTCTTTTGAATAAAATAAACCCATATCGATTGTGTTAGCCCTAAGGTCAATTGCATTGGCCACATTTTGATGATCAACAAAAATTACTTTAGTTACTAACAAATGGTTAAGTGTTTTTGTCTCCATAAAATCAAAGCCGTATCTTGTTGGAGCTCATCAACACATTCAAAGCTTCCCAATCATGCAAATATGCAAAGCTATTGAATCATGAAGCTTGTGGAGGACATCTTGAAGTCATTCCTTGAAGACCTTTGAAGCCAAGATGTTTAGGAACCTTTTGTAAGGCAACTCATTTGACTAAACTTGCATAGCTCAAGCCAAAAAGATTTTATCATGTTGCATTGGCATTCATTATCTTAGAAAAATTGCAAAAATGCTCCTAAATGCTTAAGTTAACTACCATGGATGACTTGAGTTGAATTAAACTTAAAAATTCCATGTTTTTAGCTCAAGATCATGCTTAGCCGACTAAGAAACTTAGTCTAGTCGACTTATCATGGTCCAGAAGCTAGAGTTTTGGAAATTCTAAGTTTAGTCGACTAATTACCTAGAGTAGACGACTAATGAGACCTTTACTCAACTAATCACTTAGTCTAGTCGACTAAAGTTAGCCCATAAGCCATGTTTGGAAATGCAAAAAAGCTAGTCGACTAAACACCTCTACCTAGTTGACTAACCGTGCCTGTAAATTTTTATAAACTAATTTTTAGTTGTCTAGTCGACTAACCAAATATGCCTAGTTGACTAACCGTGCCCGGGAACAAAAATCACTTTGAATTTTAACTGTTTAGTCGACTAATCCCGTTTTCCTAGTCGACTAATGAGCTTGCAAATACAAAACGGATCTTTCTATTTTGGGCATTTTGAGCATTAAATGTGGCTTGCTCTTCTCCTCTCCTCCCCTCAAATGGGATTCTAGCTTGGTTTAAACTGCCATTTCAGACCATGAAGGCTATATAAAGAGGTTTTCTCCTCATTTATTTACATCAATCCAACCATAGTCATTATAATTGATTGAAAGCATTCATTGTTCAAAGCATTTATTGTACACACAAACTTTGTGAGATTGTATTAAGTGTTCTTTGTGAGCACTTGGGGTGTTCTTTGTGAGCACATTTGGGGGTTCTTTGTGAGTCATTGTTGAAGTTCTTGGTGAGCTTAGGTGAGAGTCTTCCACCTGGTATAAAGAAGACTGTGTAAAGGTTTCTCCACCTTCAATGAGCTAATCCTTAGTGGATTGTTGGGAATCCTTGAGCTTGGTGCTTAAGGCGAGTAGTAAGCGGAGTCCGAATCTCGTTAAATCGCTGTGTTTGATCTCTCTATCCATTCTCTCATTTCAATTACTTGTTTATATACTTGCTTTCATTGCTTGTAATTGAACATTAATTTTATTTGGTAATTATTTGCAAAAGTTTGCCATAAACCCTATTCACCCCCCTCTAGGGTTATATATTTGGGACAACAATTGGTATCAGAGCTAGTGCTCAATATTTAATTGTTATCTTGAGTAAAAGATTATGGCAAACATGAGGGAATCGAGCTTTCTACAAGGTCATTCTGTTTACCGACCTCCTTATTTCAATTGTGAAAATTATAAAAGTTGGAAAAATAAAATACAAATATGGATTGAATCATATGACATGGGTGTTTGGAGAGTTATCATGAAGGGAAACAAAGTCATCTACAAGACTAGAGAAAATGGAACTCAAATACCCAAAGACTTGGAGGAATTGACTGAAAATGAGATAAGGCAAATTCAAGTCAATTCAAAAGCAAAGAATGTACTCTATTGTGCTGTGAGCGATGCCGAATACAACTGAATTTCTAGATGTGACACCGCTCAAGAAATGTGGAAGAAACTTGAGGTAACATATGAAGACACAAAACAAGTAAAACGTTCTAAACTCATTATGGTTATGAGAGATTATGAATTGTTTAAAATGGAAGAAAATGAAAGTGTTAGTTCTATGTTTACTCGTTTTACTCACATTATTAATGAAATGAAAGCTCTTGGAAAAACAATTACAAATTGGGATGTCATCTCAAAAATTCTTGTAGTTCTTCCTAAGTCATAGGAATCAAAAGTTACGGCTATTCAAGAATCCAAAGAATTGATACACTTGACATGGACGATTTTTTTGGCTCTCTATTGACTCATAACTCACCTTGAAGAGACAAGAGGATGAAAAGCCAAAGAAGAACCTTGCTCTAAATCCACCTCTCATGATGATAGTGATGATGAATTCAATGAAAATGATGATCAAGATATGGCACTCATCACAAGAAAATTTTAAAAATTCTTGAGAAGAAGAAGAGCTCTTGGAAAGCCCAATCACTGAGGAAGTTCAAGCTTCAATGATAATTGCTATCATTGCAAAAAATCGGGACATAGAATTGCTCAATGCCCCGCCAAGAAAGAAGAAGAAAGAAAGAACTATAGAAGAAAGATATAATAGGAAAAGCAATGAATGCCACTTGGGATGAAGTCATTGATGCAATTGAAAGTGATGAGGACACTCATGAAGAAACGGCAATGTTTTGTCTCATGGCAAATGAAAGTGATGAGGTACCTTTTAGTTCAAACTCAAATATTCATGATGATGATGATGATTTAACTCTTGATGAACTCTATGATATGTGTGAGGACTTATGCAATAAAAATTCATCTTTGAACAAAGCTCATAATATCTTGATGAAAGACCTTACTACAATCACAAGTGAAAAAGTAGCCTTGCATGATAAAAATTTGAGAATTGTTAAAGAAATTGAAGAATTGAAATGTGAAAATTTGAGACTTGTTAAAGAAAATAGAGAATTGAAATGTGATGTTGAAAATTTTAGAAATGTGCCATCTTCTTCAAGTTACTCAAATGATTATGAAACTTTGTTAGATGAAAATGAAGCTTTACTACATGAAGTTATGAGACTTAGAAATTTTCCTTCCACTTCAAATTTCTTAAATGATTTTGAGTCTTTGAAAAATGAAAATGAGATTTTGAAAAAGAAAATTGAGGACTTGAATAAAATTATTTTCAAATTCACTAGTGGAGAGGAAAATTTCAAGAGATTACTTGGTGCTCAAAAAGTAGGATTCAACAAAGAATGATTAGGATTTGATTCAAATTCTAATACTAAAAAGTATTCATTATATCTTGACTTCTTTGTTAAAGCCTCAATTCAAAAGAATTCAAATGATTCTCAATCTCACAATTCATCAAATAAATATGCAAATGCTACTTATTTATATTGTGAAAGGAAAGGTCATGTTAGATACTCATGTTCATTTAGAGGTAAAAGAGGCATTTGGAAAATGGTTATGTGGATTTCAAAAGGAATTATAAAATCTAACAATGTAGGACCCAAGAATGCATGGGTACCAAAGGAAAATTACTTGTTTTTGTCTTGTAGGTGTGCATGAACTCAATTCAAGACAAATAAAAGTGGTACTTGGATAGTGGATGTTCAAGGCACATGACCGGTGACAAAGACAAATTCATCTCCCTCAACTACAATGATGGTGGCTATGTCACATTTGGAGATGATGCCAAGGGTAAAATCATAGGTAAAGGTAAAATTGGAAATTTCTCTATCACTATTGATAATGTATTGCTAGTTAGTGGCTTAAAACAGAACTTGCTTAGCATTAGTCAACTATATCATAATGGATATTGTGTTAATTTTACCTTATCTTCTTGTAATGTAATTGATGAAAACAAAACAATATTTTTGTTGCAAAACGTTTTAAAAAATGTGTACACAATTGATTTTGATGAATTAGCACTTCAAGATGTAACATGTTTTGCCGCTTTGCAAGAAACTAGTTGGTTATGACATAGAAGGCTTGGGCATGCTAGCATGGATTTATTGCATAATCTTTCTAAAAAGGATTTGGTTAGTGGTTTGCCTAAAGCAAATTTTATAAAAGACAAAGTTTGTGATGCTTACCAACTAAGAAAACAAATTAGAACAAATTTCAAAACCAAAGGTTTCATTTCTACATCTAAACCTTTGGAATTGCTACATCTTGATTTGTTTGGACCAGATGATGTAGAAAGTCTTGGTGGTAAACTCTATGCTTTTGTCATTATTGATGATTTTTCAAGATACACATGGGTTCTATTTATTACTCATAAAAGTGAAGCTAGTGGCTTATTTATAAAACTTTGTAAAAAGCTTTAAAACATTCAAGGCCACTCAATTACTCAGGTGAAAAGTGATAAAGGAAGAGAGTTTAAGAACCAAGACATCGAAAATTTTTGTGACGAAAAAGGCTACTCACATAACTTTTCGGCTCCCAAAACTCCTCAACAAAATGGGATAGTTGAAAGAAAGAATCGTTCATTGAAAGAGATTGATAGAACAATGTTAAATGAACACAATCTTCCTAAATCATTTTGGGCGGAAGTGGTTAACACCGCATGTTATGTGGGAAAAGGAGTGGTTATTAGGCCTCATTTGTCCAAAACTCCATATGAGTTTTGGAAGGGTCAAAAACCAAACATTGGATATTTCAAAGTTTTTTGTTGTAAATGCTTCATTTTGAATGATAGAGAATATTTATCTAAATTTGATGCTAAATTCGATGAAGGTGTATTTATTGGTTATTATATGAATAGTAAAACTTATAGAGTTTACAATAAACGCACTCAAACGGTTCAAGAATCTAGTCATGTTGTTTTTGATGAAGCTAACCCCTTTACTTCTAAGAAAATTGTACAAGAAGATGATATACCTAAGCTTATTCTTCCATTGAATGAAGAAGTCAATGATCAAATTCCAAATGACTCATCAAATGAAGCTCCAAAAGATGCACCAAAGGAGCCCTTGCCCAAGGAAGATGAAGCTCAACAAGAAGAAACTCATGAACTTCCTAAAGCTTGGAAATTTGTAAGAAATCATCCTATTGAGCAAATTATAGGTAATCCTTCTCAAAGGGTAAGCACTCGCTCTAATCTTAGAAATAGTTGTAACAACATTGCATTTGCTTCTCAAATTAAATCTAAACATTTTAGTGAAGCCGAAAATAATGAAAATTGGATTATGGCCATGCAAGAAGAATTAAATCAATTTGAAAGAAACCAAGTTTGGAAACTAGTGCCTAAGCCTAATGACCATTCCATCATTGGTACTAAATGTGTTTTTAGAAACAAAAAGGATGAAGATGGAAATGTGATTATGAATAAGGCAAGACTAGTTGCACAAGGCTATAATTAACAAGAAGGTATTGATTATGATGAAACATATGCACAGGTTGCTCGACTAAAAGCTATACGCATGCTACTTTCTTTTGCTAGTTTTAAAGATTTCAAATTATATCAAATGGATGTGAAAAGTGCATTTCTAAATGGTTACATTTCGAAGAAAGTTTATGTTAAACAACCTCCTGGTTTTGAAAATAACATTCATCCTAATCATGTTTACAAACTTTCAAAAGCTCTTTATGGTTTAAAGCAAGCACCTAGAGCATGGTATGAAAGGTTAAGTATCTTTTTTCTCTCAAATAGTTTTATAAGAGGCAAAATTGATACTATACGTTTCATAAAGCTTAAAGAAAATGATATGCTTATTGTTCAAATTTATGTTGATGATATTATTTTTGGTTCTACTAATGATCTTCTTTGTCAAGAGTTTGCTAAATTCATGCAAGAGGAATTTGAAATGAGCATGACGGGAGAATTAACTTTCTTTCTTAGCCTCTAAATCAAGCAAACCAAAGAATGTATTTTGATCAATCAAGCCAAGTATGTGAAGGATATGCTAAAAATTTTTGGCATGGAAGGTGTAAAGTCTAGGCCCACACCAATGAGCCCTTCAACTAAGCTTGACATTGATGAAAATGGTATGCAAGTTGACCAAAAATTGTATAGAGGTATGATTGGTAGTCTTCTTTACTTAACCACTAGTAGACCAGATATCATGTTTAGTGTATGCTTATGTGCTAGATTTCAAGCTAATCCCATGGAGTTCCATTTGCATGCCGTTAAGCGTATATTCAAATATCTTGTTGGAACTCATGATTTAGGCTTATTATACCCAAAGCATGCTTCTTTTGAAATTATTATTTATTCAGATGCGGATTTTGTCGGTTGTAAAACCGATAGGAAAAGCACTAGTGGCACTTGTCATTTTCTTGGCCACTCACTTGTTTCTTGGTTTAGTAAGAAATAAAATTCGGTTGCTCTTTCCACCACCGAAACGGAATATGTTGCTGCGGGAAGTTGTTACGCTCAAGTTCTATACATGAAACAACAACTTGAAGACTATAGGATCACTTTTGATCACATTCTCATTCGTTGTGATAATACTAGTGCTATCAATATATCTAAAAATACTTGCTTGCACTCACGCACAAAAGACATTGAAATTAGGCACTATTTTATCCGTGACCATGTGCAAAGGGGAGATGTTGAACTAGAATTTGTAAGCATGGACCAACAATTAGCGGACATCTTCACGAAACCTCTTCAAAAGAATCGTTTTTGTACAATTCGGCGTGATCTTGGTATGGTTAGACCAATGGAATTGTAATTGTGCTTCTTATCTTTGTATCCATTATGTGTTCTCTCTTTGTTTTTGTTGATGACAAAAGGGGAGAAAGACTTTGATTGGTTATTGGTTATATTGAATATATTGTTTCACCATTGCTTGTTGTGCAAAATTGAGGGGGAGCTCATGCTCTCTTATTTTGATTATTAGTCTCAAAGTAATGGTTTGTCATCATCAAAAAGGGGGAGATTGTTAGCCCTAAGGTCAATTGCATTGACCACATTTTGATGATCAACAAACATTACTTTAGTTACTAACAAATGGTTAAGTATTTTTGTCTCCATAGAATCAAAGCCCTATCTTGTTGGAGCTCATAAACACATTCAAAGCTTCCCAATCATGCAAATATGCAAAGCTATTAAATCATGAAGCTTGTGGAGGACATCTTGAAGTCATTCCTTGAAAACCTTTGAAGCCAAGATGTTTAGGAACCTTTTGTAAGGCAACTCATTTAACTAAACTTGCATAGCTCAAGCCAAAAATATTTTCTCATGTTGCATTGGCATTCATTATCTTAGAAAAATTACAAAAATGCTCTTGAATGCTTAAGTTAACTACCATAGATGACTTGAGTTGAATTAAACTTAAAAATTCCAAGTTTTTAGCTCAAAAGCATACTTAGTCGACTAAGCAGCTTAGTCTAGTCGACTAGTCATGGTCCAGAAGCTAGAGTTTTGGAAATTCTAAGTTTAGTCGACTAATCACCTAGAGTAGTCAACTAATCACCTAGAGTAGTCGACTAATGAGACATTTAGTCAACTAATCACTTAGTTTAGTCGACTAAAGTCAGCCTAGAAGCCATGTTTGGAAATACAAAAGAGCTAGTCGACTAAACACCACTGCCTAGTCGACTAACTGTGCCCGTAAATTTTTCTAAACTGATTTTGACTAATCTAGTCGACTAACCAAATATGCCTAGTCTACTAACCGTGTCCAGGAACAAAAATCGCTTTGAATTTTAACTGTTTAGTTGACTAATCCCTTTTGCCTAGTCGACTAATAAGCCTACAAATACAAAATGACTCTTTCTATTTTGGGCATTTTGAGCATTAAATGTGGCATGCTCTTCTCCTCTCCTCCAATGGGATTCTAGCTTGGTTCAAACGGCCATTTCAGACCATGAAGGCTATATAAAGAGGTTTGCTCCTCATTTATTTACATCAATCCAACCATAGTAATTATGATTGATTGAAAGCATTCATTGTTCAAAACATTCTCTACCAAACTCTTGAGCTATACTTATTAATCATTTGAGAAGCTATTAGTTGTGCTATACATTTGTGTGAATCGGCTTATTGAAGCATTTATTGTACACATCAACTTTATGAGATTGTATTAAGTGTTTTTTGTGAGCACTTGGGGTGTTCTTTGTGAGCACATTTGAGGGTTCTTTGTGAGCCATTATTGAAGTTCTTGGTGAGCTTAGATGAGAGTCTTCCACCTGGTATAAAGAAGACTGTGTAAAGGTTTCTCCACCTTCAAGGAGCTAATTTTTAGTGGATTGTTGAGAATCCTTGAGCTGGGTGCTTAAGGCGAGGAGTAGGCGGAGTCCGAATCTCGTTAAATCGTTATGTTTGATCTCTCTATGCCTTCTCTCATTTCAATTACTTGTTTATATATTTGCTTTAATTGCTTGTAATTAAACATTAATTTTATTTGGTAATTATTTGTAAAAGTTTGCCATAAACCCTATTCACCCCCCCTCTAGGGTTATATATTTGGGACAACAGATTGTTCCACGAAGATACCGTAGTACGTGTTTAATATCATTCCAATGTCTTCGAGTTGGTGCAGAACTATACCTTGCTAGTAGATTGACTGCAAATTCTATATCTGGTCGAGTGTAATTTGAAAGATATATGAGAGCACCAATTGCATTGAGATATGATACTTCAGGACCAAGAAGCTCTTCATTATCGTCTCTAGGACGAAAATGATCTTTCTTTATATCAAGCGGTCGAACAACCATTGGAGTACTTAATGGATGAGCTTTATCCATATAAAAACGCTTTAGAACTTTTTCTGTATATGTTGACTGATGAATAAAAATTCATTTTGACAAATGTTCCAATTGCAGACTAAGACAAAATTTTGTTTTTCCCAGATATTTAATCTCGAATTCTTTTTTCAAATAAGTAACAGTATTTGTAAGCTCTTCAAGAGTCCCTACAAGATTCAAATTATCTATATATACTTCAATAATAGCAAAACTAAATTCTGATATCTTAATTAATATACATGGACAAATTGGATTATTTATAAATCATTCTTTTAATAAATATTCACTGATGCGATTGTACCACATGTGTCAGGATTGCTTTTATCCATACAAAGATCTTTGTAACTTAATTGAGTATAAGTTACGAGGTTTCGAATGATTTGCTTCAGACAGTTTAAATCCTTCTGGGATTTTCATATAGATATCACTATCAAGTGATCCATATAAGTATGCTGTAACTATGTCCATAAGACGTATATCAAATTTCAAGTATATTTTCATATAATATAGATGCTGTCCAGATTTGGATAATAACTTAGAAACATATTTATGATCACAATTAACCCTAGTTTAGGCTAGAATTGCCTCTAGAGACAAGTAGGATTAAGTGTAGTTTAGAAACCCTAGGTTAAGAGAGGTTTATACCTCTATAGGACACTTTTATTGTAAGAATTACAATCATGTCAAGTCCTTTAGCTTAATTAGAATTCTAGTCTTGAGAGACTTATTTTTAAAAAAAAAAAAATTATTTTCAAAATAAAATTATGTTTTTCATGTATTTTTATCAAAATTAAACTCTTTTAAAGAATTGTTTTCAAAGTCAAATTTGAAGAATTATTCTCAAAGTCGAACACTCTTTGGATTAAGAGTTATTTTCAAAATCAAAGTTTTTATGAATAATAACCTAATTTGAATACAAGTATTGTAATAGAGTTGTATTTCAAATATGATTTTCAAAATAAAAGTTATCTTTTAAAAAAAAAAATTATTTTACAAAAATAAAGTCTCTTTAGAATAGAGTTTTAGATGAGTTTTGATTATTGAAAGATAAGCCTTTAGATAAGAATTTGCATGAATGTCGTTCCCTACAATAGGATGAATCCTATGTTAGTTCGAACAACGTGGACTTTGAAGCTTGATAGGAAACTAATAAGATACGTAGGCGCTAATAACGCTCAAGTTTGCCCTAGGATACTAAGTATCTTAGGTTTTTAGGATTTTGTTTAATTTTTATTTTATTACTTGTTTTAGTTAGTTATGAGTTATGTGCATAAGATGTTAAATATCCCAATATAATTAAGAAACCTTTAATTAAGGTGAAGTGGGTGCCTACAAGATTGTATGCTTGGAACATTCTCACGTCATAACATAGTCCCAAATTCATCTCTGGTTGTTGATCACGTTTTTTTCAAAAATACGGAGTTGTTTTGTTTTGATTAAAAGAAAATTATTTTTTATGGTTTCTTTATTACTTAAAAATAAGATGGCGACTCATTGTCTTTTCAAAAATCCAATTCTGCTAATGTAGATGCATCAAATTCCCAATGGTTCATACTATGCATATTTCTCATAGTGGTGGAGGATAAGGTTGCTAACTTGGCTCTTTCTTTGTCCTCCTTTACCTTATTGGTTTCTGCTGGTCTAGCTTATTTTTCTGGACAGAGACATGTCTGGATTACCTAATTATAGATTTAAGTTTTAATTTTTTTCATATTCTAGAACGTGACATTTTATAAGTCACATTTGCAAGGTTTTTTTTTTTTTTTTTTTCATTCATTGAGGATAGTACGTAGCAAATTATATATAAAGCCCATATAGAATCATTCGAGAAGTGCTATATGGAAACCATATTTTAGACAGAAATATTTAAGGGTAAAATGCATTATCGCCCCGGAAATTTAACAAAATTACAAGAACCTCTTAGATTTGAAAATTGACATCAATCTCTCTTGATGTTTGCATTTATGTAAAAACATCTCCATTAAGCTAGCCAACCATTATGAGACCAATAGAATTTGCTGACATCATCCACTAAACTTATAAAAATGTACAATATGCCTGAATTGATGTTGGTAATGGATAAAAAGATAAAATTGATTTCAAAACTTAATTATGAAAATATCCAATTTGCTATTTCCGTAAAATCATGATCTCGTAGAACCTTATGGATCGGAAATCGAAAAATGTGAGATATGTTTGGGGGAGGGTTTAGCTTGTGCAAATGCGAAATGAGGATGCAAAGGGTTTACTTTTGATTTTTGTTATGCAAATAGGTGAAGGAATTATGCAAATTCATGAGGATATTTTGGTGGTTTCATACACAAGCTAGTTAACTTCAATTTTAATGAAGTGGAAGTGTTCGTGTATAAATGCTAATCTTAGGAAAGATTACTGAAAATTTTCAAATATCATAAAATATCCTTGTAATTTCATCAAATCTTAGGAAAAATGAATATATTTTATTTAACTTTTAAGTCATATGTGGGTGCATTAGTATGTTATTTTACTGATATATATGTACTTCTATATATTTCAAAAATATATAGAAATAAAAATTTTATTACATTACCACATTAGATAATTAAAAAAAAAAATCTAATTCCTTTAGAATTTTCCAAAATGTATTCAATAAAAATTTATATTCATGGCTCAACTCAAAAGTCATTATGTGGACATCCCCATAGATAAATTTTTCATAAATATCTATACAGTCTTGATCCAATTAGCATATATGCTTGCGAAAATTATGTAAGTATGAAGCTCAAAGATAATTGTGGAATACATATTTTGAAAAACTAACAGTTGAATTAAATATTATACTAAAGAATGTCTTGTATGTCAAAAAATCAAAATAAATTAAATAAGTCAATCTTAGAATTTTAAAATATAATTATAAAAATCTATGATAATTTTAAAAAAATTAACATTCAGATCCTGTACTTTTTAATAAATATAACATCCATAAGTACATAATCTAATAAATCAAATTAATTAATTTTTTAAAATATATGTTCCACATTTATCTATAAATTTCGTGCTCACTTAAACTAACATAAACATATGCCCACTCAATCAATTCTGAATAAATGTGCATTTTATCTTCGTAGTTAGAACGAAGGATTCGAAAAGAGCCACGTAACGCAGACCCAGTAATTCCATAGTTAGGCAAAAATGTGGGCCCCATGAAACCCACGTGCCATCTAGCTATTAAAGTTCATTGCGACTTGAGCCAGGGGCAGTTAGACTTTTGCAACCACGAGTGGGTCCCACAACGTACGCTCCACCTGTACACGCGTCGACTTTGGAGCGCACTGACGTAAAAATGGGGCTCATAGTAAAAGATTCGGTCTTCTCGTGCAGCTCGCGTGGGTCCCACATCCCCAATCAATTGGTTCCTTTGGCTTTCTGGCGTGTAAATCCAAGAATGAGTGTGGGGCCTACGTGTCGAGTAGTCAATGGATTGGCCAATTGGGAAATGGTGGGGTCTCTCATACAATAATTTTTTCTTTTGTGGATATATTCTCGCGCCCATCGTTATCGGGTGGGTACTGAGGCAAGTGTCGACAAATGGTGGTGCCTTAGGGGATGTTACCCCCTCTACCTCGTATAACTGTAATATGACACCTATTTAGGCCCATCATTTTCAGAAAATGACACTTTCGCCCCAGCTAATTTAACCATTTTTCTGGCTTATCATTCCATTAATTGAACTAGATCAGGCCTCATATGCTTATATATTTGATGTAAGCATAAAACTAATAAATAATTATGAAATATATATTTTGAAAAATTAATTATTGGATTAAATATTCATCTTATGGATATCGTGCGCGGAAAAAAATACGGTGATTCAATGTACGTAAACATTTCAAAATTTGGGCCAGACAAACTATGACCACTAAAAACGTCATAATTTTTTTCGGTGTCATTTTTGAGAAATCGACCGTTAGATCACTGTAATTTTTGGCATGCATGTCATAAATAAGTACAGTATTTAATTAAATAATCAGTTGTTTAAAATATATATTCCACAATTATCTATTAATTTTATAGTACTTATATAAACTTGTGTAAGCAAATGCCAAGCGGTCGAAGTAGACATTTCAAAACTCTCATAAAAGATGGATGCCTTCAGGTAATGATGATTTTATTGAGGCACGCTTATTTCGTATGAATTGTTACAATCATTTGTAATATGTACACGCCAGAGCATAAATATAAAATATTACTATAAGTTATGACTAATTTTTATAGTTTATATTAAAATAATTTTTTTAAATTATAATATTTATAGTTTATATTAAAATAAGTTTTTTCCTTTACAATGTAAGCTATCTTAGGCCTATTTTCAATGAAGTTTGGTTATTGATATATTAGTCTCTAAGAGTATTTTGAATGTATTCATGGCATTTGATGTGTAAATGTTAAAATTTAGCATCCCAAATGGCATCAATGCCAAATTTTGACATTTATGTGATCCGATGCAATAATGTCATATTTTGACATTTCTTGCCTTTTTGAAGAGAAAGTATGACCCGACACAAATGGCAAATGCTATTTTTATTTTTATTTTTTTGGTAGAAGGCAAATGCCATTTGAGGTGCCAAATTTAACCCAATTGGAGATGCTCTTATAATGAATGAAATCATCTATAAAGATGACTAAGGTTTCTGCGAAAGTGCCCCATCAATGAACTTGTTATTAGGGAGATGCTGAGACTTTTTCTTGGAAAACAAATTAGAAGTTTAAAAGTTCGTTAGAGGATGTTAATGGTACCGATGAGATTGTGCCAATTATTCAAAGCAATGTGAGAGTAACGTTTGGGTTGGGATCTCTTTTGAATAATTGTCAAAGAAAAAGAAAGATATCTACATATATGCATATTTTGGTGATCACTACACCCACACATACTATATATTATGTGAGAAATATAAGAACGGCATGGCCGGTTAAGGTTAGATTTCTATTATTTGTAATAAAAAATAAATAAATACATAAAAATTGGTAGCTTGGTTTTTTTTTTTTTTTAATTGAGATCGATTTTCTCATGGTTATTAAATTAACTAATCTTGTCAATCAACATAACACTTAATGCAAGTAACTTCGAATTCAAACCTTCTAGAGAGGCGTACGTAGGGAGGCTAATCTAGCCTGGACTTTTTTTTTTTTTTGGTTCAACAGCCAGGGTGTCCGTGCCAGCTTGTGCGCACCTCGATTAAATCTCTCTTCGGGTGATCCTAAGGGTGCACTCCCCCACATCGACTCGGTGGATTCAGGAATTAATTCCTGGAGTGCTCCCCAGGGGAATCGAACCCTGGTTAATAAGATAGATGGGCTCTCCTCCTACCAATTGGACTAACTCCCTTGGGTACCTAGCCTGGTCATTATTGACCTTACTTGGGACTTTACCTAATTGAGGGATATGACTCGTCATGAGTTAACTGAATTTCTCACCCTACTTTAGGGCACAATATATATATATATATATATATATATATAACCAGATGGAAATCTGTCCTTACTTGAAACCCTCTAATATTAACAAATGAGTATTAATATACTTTTATTTGTTCGAACCCAAAATTTCTCCCCTACAACAAAATGCAAATTTGGAAAGCCAAATCTATATTTTGCATAGTTAAAGTGGAAATGGATAGCCATTTGGACTTAGTTGCTCCAATGGTGCATTATCCATATTTATTTATTTATTTTGGCTCAACCACATTTTCAATGGAAAAATGATTATTAAATGGAAAAAAGAAAAAAAAAAAAAAAGACAAGGTTAGAATTTTTAAAAATTAAAAAGAATAAGGTCCAAACTTTTAAAAAGATTAAGTGACCTAAGTTGATATATCACAAATATGTGACTGTGAGACCCCAAAATTTTGAATAGTAAATTTTCTAATGGTAAATTTTCAATAGTAAATTTTCTTAATTATTATTATTTTATTTTATTTATTGCACACTTGGCATTTTGCCATTGGGCAATGAAATGTGCCATGTGGTCATCAATTAAGAAGGGTGCATGAGAATTTATGTACACCCTTGGGTGACATCTAAAATGTGAATGGTGGGTATATATGAATGGTGGATAAATGTGAATGGTGGGTAAATATGAATGGTGGATAAATGTGAATGGAGGGTATATATGAATGGTAAATATGAAAGAATGGTGGATGAATCTAAGAGTGGTAGTTAAATTTGAGAGTGGTAGATAAATTTGAGAATGGAAGATGAGAATGGTGGATGAATGTAAGAAT
>JAESVK010000331.1:0-19077 GCA_017140935.1 Hamamelis virginiana | reverse complement strand
TTTGGTTTTACATTGGTTATCCCTTCTCCCAATGTTCCAAATAAAGGTTTAACATTTGAAACTACTGTTAGAGATATGCCCTAAAACCAATCCTGAAGAGCATATTAAATTCATATTATATAATATTAACAAGGTGTGAACCAGTTTTCCGGGTCGGTCGGGCCGTTGGGCCGTTCCTTTACTTTTTGCTGTGTCCACATTATCATTGTGCGTGATTTAGGATTTTAGAAAACAAAAGAGTCGCCACATTCTTTTTAAGGAATAAGGAAACCATTAAAATATTTTATTTTCAATAAAACAAAACAAACTCCATTCAATGAAAAGACAGTCTACTAACCAAAGATGATATACAAACAAACCCTAAAAACCTAGGACACCCCATTAGCATCCTAGGGTGGACTTGAGCTCTATTAGCGCCTACGTAACCTACTAGTGTTACCTAGCAAGTGCCAAAGTCCACGTAGTTCGACTACCTTAGGACTCTCCTATTGTAATGAACCACATCATCTGAAAGTATTCAACTTTATCCAAGACTCTATCTTCGAGATTTTTCATCCATTTAAAATTGTTTTTCAAAACAGTTCGATAATTAAAAGATTTCCAATGCAATCAGAATTTTTAAAAAGTAAAACTTATCTTTTAGAAGCAAACCTCAATTTAAACTTCTTTTTTCAAATCGATTATTATCCACGGAATTTCATTCCAAAGTCATTTCTTTTTCAAAGAAATCATTTTTCAACATAAATTCTTTTAAAAGACTCCCATTTCATGGGGAAACAATTTAATAAATCAATTATTTTCAATAAAAATCATCTTTAAAATCCTTCTCAAAGATAGACTCCTAAACTCGATAAAACACTTGAATTTGAATGCAATTTTTACAACAAAGGAAATTCCTAGGGAAGGTCAAGTGACCCTCCTAAACCTAGGGTCTCTAACTAACTCTTAAGTTAATCTAAAGTCCTAAAATACTAATGCAATGCATGCTGGAATTTAAACAAAATAGACAAATATGCATAACATTAATTCTAACAATGCATGAAAAATGCTCATAAATGCATACTAATTCAACTATGTGAACCTAGACATATTTCTAAGTTGAATTTGACCCTAAAATGATTTATAGAACAACTTAAAACCACTTTTCAATTCTGGACAGATTCGAATGTGGATCTTTAAACCATTCTAAAAACCTTGAAAATAAAGAATAAAAACCATGGCAATGACCTAGCATGCATCCTACATGAATATACTATGAGACAATATAGAGAAACAAGCATAAATGTGGCCGAAAAAATGATAATTAAGCCACTCTAAAGTGTATATTCAAATCTGGACAGATTTGAATATCCATTTTGAAGTGCTTAAAAAGCATTTATATGTCACATGGATAATCATATAAAATACCTAATATGCATACTAACATGACATGTGAATTTAACATTGTTTTAAAACCGGGACTGTTCATCAAATCGGAAAAGTTACCGGGTTAAGGGTCAACCGGTTGAACCGCCGGGTTGAACCGTGACGTCATAAATATATTATTTATTTATTCATTTATTAGAATAAAAGCTGTAAATGATTCAAAATATTTTTTTTTTTTAAATGTTTGTACAATCAATTCATATATTTGAATTTATGTGCAGTCATCAAAATTGAAAATTGATAATTACTATTAATCAATATTTATTATATATATTTTTTAAAATGCAAGATAAGAATATTGTATTATTAAATTAGGTGCTTTGGTTTCTTTTTGTTATTTGGGATTTTTTAAGACTAATTTGCCTTTTTAGCCTTCTTGGCTTTAAGAGATTTTAAAAATATTGGGACTATTTTAGTCATTTTAGCACCTTTTAAAAAAAAAAAAAAAAACCAGGTTGACCGGTTTTTTAACCGGTTTGACCGGTTGAACTGATTGAACCGCCGGGTTGAACGGTTTTTTTTTTTTTTTTAAATGGGTTTTTGTGGGTTAAACCAACTGGAGAGGGGATCAGTTCCCGGTTCAACCGATTGATCCGGCCGGTCCGGTCCGGGTTTGATAACAATGGAATTTAATATACAAGATGCACATGAAATCCTAGCTTAAAAATGCTATCTAAGCCTTATTAAAGTTCATGTTCAAATCTGGACAGATTTGAACCTTGACTTTGTGGGATTTAGTTAGCATAATTAATCTACTTAAAATAATAAATAAAAATCCTAACTAACATGTTTGACTAGATTATTATACAAAACAACATCAAAACTAACAAAATATGCTTGAACAATTAATCTAAACACAAGGGGAAGATCTTACCTTCGCACGATCCCTCGTACACAGTTCATATATTCAAACCATCAATTCTATGTTGAGTGTTTAAATAATTATAAAAGCATAAAAGAATGACTCAAGACTCATCACATATCAAAAAGAAAACCTTAACGCACTTACATAATCATTAATATCATATGATCATTAAATGACCACCACAATGTTTCAACGATATGTAAACATGTTAATACTTACCCTAAGCATGCTCACACACATAAAATAATAACAAATGACCACTCAATCAAACTAATGTGCTACTAAATATACAAATATGCTACTGTCCTATATAAAAAAATGAACTACATCCTATTTTAACATGCAAACACATTAAACAAAATATCATAAACAATCAAACTCAAGCTAATATTACTCTACCATGCATAAACAAACAAAAAAAAGCTATTCAATCATACTTGGTAAACACATATGGATGGAAGTTAGTTCACCTCATGCGAAGATGAACTAAACCTCCACTATAGCATAAGAGAGAAGAGTTATATGAAAATAAAGGAAATAAAACAAGGATCGAACACTTACCCTTCTTCTTCCTCCTTGACTAATCTCCTTCAAGCTTCAAGCCTTGAGTTCCTCCTCTTTCTCCCTTCTTGAACTCTGGTTGTCTCTTAAAATGATGAACAAAACGAAGTCCCCCCTCTAACCTCTATCAAAGTATATTTATAGAGTTAGGGGAAAAAAACCTTGAATGGTTGAGATTAATCCTTCTAAAATCATCCTAGGGTTAAGGATGAATCATCCTAGGGTCAAGGATGAGTCTCCTTAGAGTCCTCAGACTGAAATATGTTTGAATTAATTCAAAAAAATCGAGCAAAGTCGGGTAAACAAGGTGGGAGAGTCCCAAAATTTCAAAACAAAAAAATTGGGGTCGACCATCCTGGTGGCCATCCTAGCTTGGACGGTCACCATGCATGGTCTTCCCCAATTTGCCCTATTTTCGAGGGATTTTGGTATTTTGGTTCTATCTCGCTCATTTTCAGTTCAAATTCGATGATTCAAAAGCCAAAACGACCGTGCTTTGATCCTCCACATTTCTAGAAGGGTTTTGGGTTAAAAATGCTTGACCATGGTCAAGGGTTTTAGTAAAAAGCTAGCCGATTGACCCGGTTGTGCCAAAATAAGTCATATGACCATTCTCTGTTTTGTAAAATTAATCAATTAGGCTTAACCCACTTCTAAAAACATAGTTTATTATAAAATTGATACTTGAAAGCTTATTTTAAAAATCTTTGATTTTGGTGAAAATGACTAATTCACGGTTAATTTGGATGCAATCTCAATTTGGCTCATTCCTGCTCGTAGGATCGATTTTGGTCGAATCCATCCCAATCATTCAAAAGCTCAATTAACACTCTAAATACATTCCACACATCCATATAAACTCCATGAAACAATCCATTTCGAATTCGGAGGTCATTTGGAAATTATAAGAGAAAAAAGACAAAAACGCCCCTCAAGTCGCAAAAACCCTAATTACCCATCGAGCTCTCATCAGAATGACATGAAAATTTACAAGGATATCCTAAGATACCTCAAAAGTCAAATGTAGTGCAAATAAATTGATTCCAATTCAAATGTATGCATGAAATAATGAATTATCTTTTTTCCCCGAAAATGATAATTTGGGTAATTTGGTCTTTACAAGTCCAAATCTCCACCAAATGACCCACTCTTCAAATTGATCACTTTCAAAAACATATGATAAAATAATTGGTAAAAATGGGGTGTCTACAGAAGGTATAAACTTATCTTATGTGTTCAAACATATATGATAAGATCCTTGAATAAATGATAGGATAAATATACATCTCAAATAGTTGAGATAGAGAGACTGATATTTCTCATGTACATTTATTCTAAACAGTTCCAACTCATAGGTTTATTAAAGTTGATATTTAATAGACCGCTAAGAGTAGCACAAATTTAAATTAACTCTTTATGGGAGGATAGGTATGAAAGGTTGTGATCAAAGAAACGCAGTGGAAGGAAACATATCGTATAAAACTTTTTCATAATATTGATTCGCAATCACAACCTACAAAGGACCAAAATCAAACATAGAATCATGAATATACATACAAGAACATGAAATAAACTATTTAAATCATTCTTACTTGATTTGCCTTGGCGAAACTCCAATCGAATCCGAGCTCCAAAAGTATGAAGCCTCCAACGGTATCCACACGAACACAAAACTCCTTGAACCTTCTTGCACTTCACAACACTTGTGAAAGAGAGCAAACTAAAGAGGGAAAAGAGAGAGAGACGGCTAGAGGAGAGGGCACCATTGAGTAGCCGGCCCTAGTGCTTGTTGCCTCTTATTTATAGTCCTCTTCTCTTTTAATGATGTTTGGTTACAAGTGCTAGCTTGACCAAACATCATATAGAATAGTAATATCCTAGTTATGTATATCCTTGACCTCTTTCTTATTAACCTTTAATAATAAGAGTCATACTTATATAAACTAGAATATTCCCCTCCCAATAATTCTAGAAGATCACTTATGCTCTTATGTGTGTGACCCATTGGGTTCACCCCAACCTAGTAGTGACAAGGAACATCTCAATGTTTCCCAAAATAAAAACTTTCTATTTTTGGTTTGATTGAAACTATTCTAATTTTGCCCTCAATGATAACACTTATCATTAGGCTTTCACTAGTCATGAGTGACGTTTAGCAATGTGTCATGACAAGCTCTAGGTGTGGGTGAATAGTAGAATTATGTGAACCATTCTTGTTACTTAATCCTTCATCTCCTAATGTCACTGTTAAGATATTCAGGCATAGTTATTAAGTCAAACCATATCTTAACAACTTGTTATATGTTCTACAAAAATATAATTCTCAATAAAATGAACCCAATGAAACACTTTCACAATTCACGTATCACCATGGCCATGGATTTCAAACTGAGAATTATCTTTGTGAACGAACCCTGACATTCTCTCTCATCAAAGTGAAAGTGATGATTCATTCTTGCGCACTCCTTTACCTTCATACATAACCCACTAGAGCCATTGAGTACCGATTATACCCTTAAGGTTAAGGATGTACGAGATACTATCAAACCCTAGTGTCTTATGTACAAGGTAACTATGGTGCCTCAAGTCTGAGGATTACCAAATGAATGGACGTAACATAAGAATATTCTTTTGGCTTAAACTTCATAAGAATGTTCTTGCAGATCATGTTCAGTGTATATATTCTCTAATATGCACCCACAGATTAACTATAGTGTCACTACACCGATATGAAAGACTACCTATCCTCCCATTGGAGATAGTTTAAATCTGTGCTACTCTTGACGGTTTATTAAATGTCCATTTAATAAACCTATGAGTAGGATATATATTTAAATATACACAATAAGTTGTACCTTCAAATTAATATAATATGAAATTGATATGCCCTTTAGGATTGGTTTTAGGGCATACCTCTAACAATATCCCACTTGCACTACAACCAATCAGCATAGTATCTTATACTAGTCTTCGTAAGACAAGGCTTCTAACACTCATCTAAGGTGTTATGGCAATGGGCACTCTATGCAAACAAATTTTGCAACTTTATTATTTTTTATAATAGTAATTAAACTAATATCCGCTGCCAACTTTGATGTCATAGTAAATGAGACATGTGTTCTCGTAAGAAGTGATTGAAGTATAATATCAGTACTCATTTCTAATGTGATCTCAACACCTAGATCATAAAAAGCGTGGAAGTTCCGGATCATATTGAGGCAATGTTCATTAACTGATGTCCCTTCTATTATCTTACTTGAGAAGAGTTCACCAACAGTAATGTACCTTACAATCCTGCTTTGTGATTCATACAACTCCTTAAGATTTTTGAGGATTGCATATGCACTATCTATCACCTCATGTTGCCTTTGGAGCTCATTGGTCATCGATGCCATCATATAGCACCTGACTTGCACATCATCCTCGAGCCACTTGTTATAAGTGTCTCGTTCCTCTTCATATGCCCCCTCAAGCAAAGCATTGGGGCACGGAGATTTGATAACATATTCAATTTTATCAGCGGCTAAAATTATTTCAGGTTCCCAACCCAATCATTGAAATTCAGACCAGTTAAACGGTTGTCATCAAGTATTCTAGATAGAGGATTTAAAGGTGCCATCTATAACAGAAAATAACACAAGTAAATTTCATTTATTAAACCACAAAAACTTTTTGGTTTTTAAGTTTCATGGTACCTCCCACTATTTGATTCAAATCTCATACTCCTTTGGATGAGACTCGGGAATTTCATCATTTGAAAATCCATAGTAGGGATTGGTGTCCCATTAAGAATTAGTAATCCTCACATAATAGGTTATTGTATACTAACCCTTAATGAGTGAATAACTCTTATCCTAATGCTTCTTAAAGCAAATTCCAATCATCCTTTAGCCTCTATAATATAATTCCCTCACATAATAGTTTCTTGGGTAGTATATTATTAGTTAAGTCACACCCACCATTCACATAAGTATGGTCAATTGAATGTTGTACCCCTCACATAATAGGTTCTTGGGATACACCATTATCGCACCTTATGATATCCAATATTAAAACAAGACAGTATGAACCCTCGGGATGAACATGTTCCCGCATATCTGTAGCCGAACATATCCACCATAAGAATCCACCTATTATGTAATGGTGGGAGGCTAGGATAAAGCCCAATGCCTCTTCCTTACAACTTAATTTTGAAATAAAGGGGTTTTATAAAATGGTCTCATTTTTAAATAAACATACATCACATACATCACATATATAATAAAGGTTTAGACCTACTTTTATTATTAGCTCTTAATTATCCTCCCACTGTCCTCATAGAGGCTAGGGTGGATTCATCTTGAACATATAATAAGTTAGGTTAAGGCCCTATCTGGCATACATCTCATATATTAATGGGCCTTGGATATATTATGGACTTTTAAGGGTGGGTTCATTCTTTGAGCCATAAAGATGAACCCTAGGTCTTAAGTGTGGGTTGGGTGATCGTAATAAATCTTATGTAACTATTACATAACGACAAACAAAATATTCTTCAAAATCTTGATATCCTTGCCAAGTCCTTCTCAAGTCCTTGCTTTCCTCTTGTACATGACTCCATCATGTTCCTTGGGTCCACCACTCACTTTCTCGAATCGTACATTACAATTTAATATAAAAGAAGAAAGAGATTTAGGAGAAAGGAAAGTACATATGTAAAGAGAGGGAAAGAGGCATGCAAGCCCCAAATAATTACATCACTATATTTAAACTACTTTAAATATAATCCCAACAAATAAATCATTCACATCCAATGCGGCTAATCACATCTCATTTTAATTGGTCTTAAGTCCATAATTATCCATTCACAGTTTTACAATCACATTGCATAAAATAAAGCTACATAAAGTAAGGTAATGATGGCAAATGACATATAATTAATTAAAGTCATATTATTATTATCCCATAACAATAATAAAGCTATTATTATTATCTCATAACAACAATCAAGTTCTTTTAAATCTCATTTAAAAGGAATCCTATCATATCACATATGACTATACTAGTGAATTTCCTTAAACAAGTGAAACTTCTAATTAACACTATTAGAGTTTCAAATATATGGAATTTAATTCGAGAAATTATTTATATAATTCTTATCATGCATTTAACACTTTAATATGCATAGTAGATTAATCACTATTAACCTACAAAGGTGGAATTTAAATAATAACTCAAAACACAAATTCTAGGAAAGACACAAACCCAGTTTTTCAACAAAAACTTAGAATTCAGCTACTGTTTTGGGACTAAACTTTCCTATATTAAAACTAACTTTTAAAATGTGAGAATGTTCTATTTCACAAGGATTTTCAATCCTCTTTCAAATGGCATAGGTCTCGTTTGGTGATTCCAACGTATGGTATCATTTTAAATCACTTTGTGACATGAACTCCAAACTATGACGGGTCACACACAATAGGGTGTAAGTGAGTTTCTTGAACTTGTGGGAGGGGAACACTCTAATTTATATGAGTTTGACCTTAATTATTAATGGTTAATAAGTTAGAGGTCAAAACATTATAAAAAAGAGTGTTACTCATCAAATGGATGAATGGTCAAGCAAGCACTTGTAACCAAACATCCCAAAAGAATAGAAGATATAAAAGAAAGAGATAGGGCCGTGTGCAATCATTCATCCTAGGGTTCTCTCTCACTCTAGCCGTCCTCTCTCTCTCCCTCCCTCTCCAAGCTTGGGTCTTCTCAAAAGTTGTGAAGGACAAGAAGGTTTAAGAAATCGTACCTCGTGTGGATACCGTTGGAGGTTTCATACGTTTGAAACTCGCAAAGGAAAGCTACGCAAAGGATTTACAAGTAAGTATGTTTATAGTTTTTAAATATATATTCTTGTATTTTAATAAACTCATGTCCTTATACTTGATACGATTCTAGAATGAATGCGATCATGGATTCTTTATAAATGAAAAATTTTATTTTGAACTTCCGCTGCGAATCCGTTTTAGTTTGTATTCTTTTAACTACAACATTGTTGTTATTATTCCTTTGATTGGGCACATTAGCATGGCCTAGTGGGAAGTTCTGACTCTCTAATGGTCTAGATATCTCAATTTGATTCAAAGTTGATCTTGGGAAATAATTATTTGGCTCTACATAACCCATTCACTCTCCTATTGTTCCAAATAATGGAGTACTGGTTGGAATTATAACATTGTAACTGCTATTTCTTTGATTAGGCACATTAACATGGCCTATGGGATATTCTGACCATCATATGGTTTAGATGACTCAACTCGGCCTTGCACAGGCCTTAAACTATCCAACCACTCGAGTGGAATTCCAAATGCAGGCACATTTACATGGCCTCTTGGGATATTTTGGCCATCTAATGGCCTTGATGGCTCAATTTGGCCTTGCACAAGCCTCGAACCATCCAACCTCTTGAATGGAAATCCAAATGCAGGCACATTTACATGGCCTCTTTGGATATTTTGGCCATCTAATGGCCTTGATGGCTCAATTTGGCCTTGTACAGGCCTCGAACCATCCAACCCCCCGAGTGGAGATCCAAATGCAGAGTTCCTACCTGGCATTATGATATTTCCCTTATTCCTTATAAATTGTGCTCTTCGAAACGTATCATTCCCAATTTCTTCACTCAATGGAGGCACTTGGGAATTTCTCTAATTACATATTGATTGAGACAATCCTTGTTGTAATTGTTAACTTATTTCTTTCAATACTGGTTGGAGAACATCAACCATTAAACTAACTAACTGTGGCGTTTCATTTGCATTATTGCCAATAGGGTTTTCATTTATGTTTTGATCAGCTTCTATCCTCGAATTCACTTCAACTCTGAGTAAATTCAATTCTGGGATAGCTTCAAGGCCATCTTCTGACCTATTTTCATTTTGATTCGAAGATTCTGCTTGTTTAGATCTTCTTGTCATCATGATTTTGATTCAATGTTGCCTCTTGTCCCACCAGGCGTGCCAAAAAAGATGTTCGCTGGAGGAAAATCTCTACAATTGGCAGCCGCGTGCTTGTGGTATTTTGAGTTGAAGGGGCATGTCAGAAAAGTTAACTTTACCACTTTTCAAGATGATTGGCTCAAAGAAGGCCAATCTGACTTCTAATCAGGCGATTGTGGGTTCGAGTTCCACCAAGCATGCCAAAAAAGATGTTCGCTGGAGGAAAATCTCTACAATTGGCAGCCGCACGCTTGTAGTATTTTGAGTGGAAGGGGGCGTGTCAGAAAAGTTAGCCTTACCACTTTTCAAGATGATTGGCTCGAAGAAAGCCAAACTGACTTCTAATCAAGCAATTATGTAATGGTTCGAATTTTCCTCAATGAAGAGGACTTTAATACTTTAGGCAAATTAATAAATCAAACTGAAACAAAGTAAAAACGGAAAATAAAATGAATCAAAGAAACCACATAATCATAATATTACCTCAATTTCTGATACAGCAATCTTACAACTTCTGTTAAAGCTCTTCGATGTGAGGAATATTTAGAAGAAATGATCCTAAAGGCTAAGTTACCTAAACTAATTAAAGGAAATTACAAACTTGAAACTGGATAAAGGAAATATAAACTTGAAACTGAATAAAAGAAAGATAAACTGGAAATTGAGTAAAGGAAATTACAAACTTGAAATTGAATAAAGGAAATATGATTGCACCATATAATTGCATATTTTTATTGCATTAGTCCCATCATTTTGTGCATACTTGAGCCATTTATATTTATAAATAGATGTTTTTTATATTTTCTTGTTTTTCCATGCCTTGTAGGAAAAATACAATAAAATGGATGCTTTTTGGATGCAGAGTGAGAGCTTCGAGTCAAGTCTTGGAAGTCTTCAAAGGTCATGGGACTTATAAGACATACTTCTAAGTGTGTCTAGATTCCACATATCAAATTTTAAAGCTAAATACCAAGTGGTTTGGGAGATATGGGCAAATGAAGTCATGAAGTGCAAAAAGCGACCAATCTGGACATTTTGGAAAACCTATTTCTCTCCAAATTGAATTAGAAAATGATACCAATATGGTTAGAAAGAAGACTTCTCAAGCTTTCCAACGACATAAAGAACGTCCAAATCCGACTCCGGACGAGAGAGATATGACCATTTGAAGTCGGAGGCATTCGCAAGGCATTTTAAGGCATTTTCGGAGAATCTGAGAGGTGGTACCGGTACAACCTTTTTGTGGTACCGGTACCAGCTATTTAAAATCAGTTTTTAAGCTCCATAAACATTTTGTATCGGTACCAAAACCCGTGGTACCGGTACCAAGACCCTTGGTATCGGTACCAAGGCCCGAAAACTGCGTTTTTCAACTTGTAAATTGCCTATTTGTTGAGGGGCAATGTGGGTATTTCAAGGGGACTTTAGGGCAACTTTTGGGGGCCTATTTAACATTTTGCATCTGGTTTGGGGGTTCCTCCACTGTTCTCTTAGGTTTAGGTTAGAATTTTAGTTGTTCTTCATTTCTTAGCTTAGGATTAACTTAGTTTAGTGTTAGTTTAGCATTTTTCTTGGTTTCCTTCATTTGTAATCTCTAGATTTAGAACTTAAACTTTATATTTTCATTCTTAAGTGATTTAAATAGCTTTCATTTCAAGTTTCTTGGATTCACTTCTTTGGATGGCTAGCTAAACACCTCAAAGGTGAGTTCTATGGTGGATTTCCTTTTCAAACCCTAGGTAAATGGTGTTTTCTTATATCAAAAGCTTTCAATGTCAATGAAATGATGTTTAAATGTTCTCTCATCTTTTAAATTATTGTAGTTTCATATTCATGATCATTTTATGACTTGTTATGTTTAGTTATTGAGCACATATGCATGCTACATGTTTGTGAAAATGCTACATCTTTTGAACCCTTGTAGTAACGTATTCAATATCATTGCATGACTTGTTATAATTGGTTATTGAGCACATATGCACACCACATGTTTGTGAAATGCCAATAAGAGTATTGAACTTCATTTTATCATTCGTTTCACTTTATTTGAGCCTCTATTGTTAAATCTTCCAATTGAGACCATAAAGTAAATGGACTCTTGATTGAGCATTGTTTGAGAAATCATTTATCAAAGGTTTGGAATAAATGAACCCATAGGACCCATCTTCTTTACTTAACAAGTTTTTCATTTACAACTTGCTATCAATTTGGCACAAATCATATTCAACAATCAAAATCCTCCATAATTTTACACTTTCTTTGCATTCATTGGTTAGCAACACCTAAGGATCATTTAGACCTGTTCCACTCCCTGTGGATATGACATGGGGACTCCCTCAGTATTTATTGTTTAACGACCGGTGGACCCCTATGCTTGGGAATCTATTGCGCATCACATTTTAAGTCCAAGCAAAATACAAATCGGAAACTGAGTAAAGATAATAAAAATAAAGACACACGTTGAGTGTGGTTCGTCTAGTTGAGGAACCTTGTGGTTTTGGAACCCTTTGTAATGAGGTCTCTTCTTCTATTTATAGACTTCGTGGGTAACTACCTTCAATCCTCCATTGGATATTGCCGTGACACGTGTCCAGGCTGACATCTTAATTGTCTCCAAGTTTTGCCTCCAACTCCATGTATTTGAATCTTCATAATGATCCAATCAGAAAAACCCTCGTGAAACTGTTTTTAAGCATTTGAAATGAATAACTGCCAAACAGTTACTTGGCAGTCATTATTTTAAATTTTCTTATTTCAAATTCTGCTGGAAGATGAAACCGTCAAGTAATTTTGGCCTTTTTAATTTTAAGCGATTACTAGCAGTTATAATATTCAAATTTTACAAAATCCTTTCGATTTTTAGAGATAAATAACCACTAGATTGGATCACTGCTTCGCCTCTTCAAGGCAAAGTAAATAATTGCCCAAATAATTGTTTTGCCCCTTCAAGACAATACAAAATAATTAAAAACCTGCTTTTACTTTAGTACACGTGACTTCAATTCATTGGCATGCAAAATTTGAGCGTAAACAAAAATATAACATTCAGTTTTTTTTTTTTGTTTTTTTTTTTTGGTAAAAAAAAATATAACATTATTTGCATCTAAGGGAATTTAACCAATATCAATTAGAAATTTATATGAAGTCTCCTTAATTCCCTCAAAAGGTGTGAATTTAAGGGACCTAACTTTTCTTAATTCCCTCATAATTAAGGAGTGAATTTGAGGGACCTAACTTCTTTTTCTTTTTTTCAGTTTTTTTTTTTGGGGTACATAAGGGAACTAATTTTTTATATGCAACTAATTAGTAATTAGAGAACCCAAACAACTGGTGTTAGCCCTTGTGGGAGGAGGATGTGGGTCGGGATTTGGGATAGTTGGTCTCTGTTTTGAGATTCCATAAGAGTATCTTTTAAATATAATTAGTATATATAATTGATATTATGATGTTCTGTAGATTGAGATAATTCATGATCAATTCAATAGTTAGCTGTGAAATTATATTGAATTATATAACAATAGAAATTATGAAATGGATTATATATTCAATGACATATGCTGATCATCAGGGTCGGCCCTGAGATTGGGGGGGCCTAAGTGAACTTCTAAAATGGGGCCTTACGTAGTACATAATGACACAATTTTTTATATAAAATATTTAACTACCAATTTTTATTATTGTATTTGTTAATATACATACAAAGTTTGATGGTTCATATCATTACTATAATCATTTAGTAAAAGAAAACGCAATTACAAAAAGAGAGGTTAAATAGAAAAACATACCGGCTCAATTTCACTATCTTTTCATTATCTCCACCAATTACTAAAATAGCATTTATAACTCTTCCTTCTGCATTCAAAAAAGAAAAAAAAAATTATAAATTTCAGAAAAAAATTATGAACATAAATTTAGAAACATAAATTATTTGTTATACCTAAACAAGAAAGAAATTAAAAATCAATTAACTCCTTTAAAAAATTCTTAAGAAATTTTCACTGTTTATACATCAAAAGTTATTTCTCATATGATAATGTTTTGATTAAAAAAAAAAAATAGTAATAAGAAGCTAATACAAAAGCACTTCTAAAGTCTTAAATCAAAATTTAACAATCTCGATCTCATAACAAAGGACAATAATATATTATAATACCAAGCAAATATAAAGTCCTAATTCCTAAATTAAAATCCTAAATAAAAAATTTCAATCCCATATCAACTAAATAATAATAATAATAAATTGAAAAAAGGATAACAATAAAGAAAAAAAAGGGTTGCTTACTTGCTTTCTTTGAGTTCTTCAAGTTAGGGTCCTTAGAGACTAGAGACTCTAGGGAGGAATAAGAGGATAAGAGATGGATAAACAATATTTTTTTTTCCCCCACAAGAGACAAGCAATCAGCCAATCTAAGGAAGGAGAAAAGCCAAAAAGAATAGAGAGGTTTTTTTTTTTTTTTTCACAAGAGACGAGTAATCAGGCAATCAAGGGAGGGGAAAAGTCGAAAATGATAGAGAGAGGAGGGAAAAAGAAAGGGAGACTTTTCATATGCCAAAAAGTCAAAAAAAAAAAAAAAAGGCAATCTTCAGACTTTCATTTTGAAAGTTTCCGCACGTGGGGACTACAAGTAATTAGAATTCATTTAGCAGAAGGCGGGCTTGTTGCACAAGCTTTAAAATCAGAATTTGGGCCATTCTTCAAATTATAAGTCAAAGCCCAATCCTAAATATGGACAATGGTCTATGGAGAGGGGTTTTTTTTTTTTTTTTTTGGGAGGCTGGGAGGTATGGAGATTAGAGAGGCCTTTCTTTTTTCAAATATATAATGGGGCCTAAAGCTGGGCTGCTTTAGGTGAGGGCCGGCCCTGCCGATCATCAATAAAGGGATCAGATAATCTATGACGGGGGCGCTGGCTCATTGGGGCTTCACACCATTCCTTGACTGTGTAATGATACTTGATAGACAATTTAAATATATGGGAACCACCTTGAGAATGGATAGATTTTTATTTGATTTTCACAAATATCATTTATGCAAAATGAATATCTTTTCTTTAGTTTGTACGGGCAAGCCAATTAAACTATGTTTTTTCAGTAAAGAAATTACGTTCAATTTTTAAATGAAAGAATTTTCAATTTTCAATTTTACTTTATTTTGACTTATGCTGTTACCAGATTTCATCTCTAGTAATAGCAATGTCGGTAGTCCTACACAGAGTGAAGAAATGAGTTCAAAGTACCGCTTGGACACCAGTGTGGTGTCGGTCACGGAGCCTCCGAGGCTCCAGTTAGTGCCTTTGACAGACGAAATAATAATAACAATGAATATTATTTTCTAGGCAGTCTCCAGACACCCATAACCATTTTTTAGACCACTTGTCTCAATATTATTGATGCTAGATGAAGAAACGAATCATCCACACGAAGAAAGAATGTGATTCCTGCACAAACTCAACCAATTGAGATAGGACACGTGTTCTAGGTTCAACCGCAGTCCCAATCCCGTGTTAACATACTAACTGGTCCAGTTGAATATGGATGACCAAATATCCCCATTCCAGTAGTCCCCCTTTTAATTTTTTCATTTAGTTTTTAGGCTAATTGAAAGAAAAATAAATTAAATAATTGGCTTGCTATATTTAGTAAATTGAAAATTTAAAAGTTAACCGGTCTGAGATTTCCTCGCTCAATGCTTAAATTCGAGGTCCAATAGCCATCCGTTGTTGGACATCCACATGCGCCTTACCCAGCCTGGAGAATTAGAGTAGCATATCGGCCTCCTATTTTCTTGTACCAAAAAAAAAAAAAAAAACTTTAAAAGTCCACATTAATTCCAGTTTACTTAAGAGATCCTCTATCAATAAAATCTACTAGGGGTAGCAAATTTGAATAAAAGTTAGCTTAAGATTTGTTATGCTGTACGTGTAGAAAAGAAAAGGAAAAAGAAATACCCAATTTATTGAAATATGAAAATTGTTATATGGGCCAGTTCATCAATTTGGTGGGGGTGAAATGTAAATATACCCTATGACAAAAGAACTTGACAACTTGTGCAATGATATCGTGTTTGAATCAAAATTAGACCCACAAATTGTACAATTTTTAAGCCCAACTTGATGGAGAACTCATTTTCTTAATTTTATATATTTTTATTTCTTTCTATATTTTTGCTTGTAATTATTATATGCATGCTTCAAATTTTGCTCATGTGTTAAGGAATGATTGAAATGAATTCCAGGTGCATGAATCCGTACATCCACTAAGAATATGAGTACGGTACAATAAAGAAGAGGTGTACGTGCAGAAATTGTATATGTCGGATTAATGGGCAGGAATCACATTCTTTCTATGCTCACCAACTGAGCTCTTTTGTGAAATCCATATGAAGTTAATAAGAGATTAGTAGCTACTTTATTCATGAATATGAAATTTTTTGTTCATCAATTAGAAATGTGAATTTATAGATAAGTAGCTATTTCATTCATAAATGTGAAAATTTTTATTCTCTGAAAATTTGAGTTTATGGATTGAATAATTACAATATCTAATTAATATGTGTTGATCCAACTTAAAATTTTAAGGAGTTCGAACCACTTTAAGATAGTTCGAATCTCCTGAAGTTGTAAAAACCAAGTGATGAGGTTCGAATGCCTCAATTAAGAGGACTTTTTAGAGAGACAGGTCAAGTAAATTAAATCCTAACAAATAAAAGTAAACAACAATGACGGAAACAATAATATGGCAAATAAATTACTGCAGAAGAACAATACCGAAATAATATTAACTTAAAAAGTCGTCGGTACGGCTCAAGTTACTTTCGGGCCCTTTGAAACAACTTAGTAATAATCCTTAAACAAATAATATCACCTTTACAAGAAAAATAAAACTTCTGAATATGAGGCAGCAATACAAATTCCAACACTTTGAAATAGGTGAATTTGGTGGAAAGAACCGCCTTCCTTCAATTCTCGACAAACCCAAACTTCCCCTTATCGCAATTGTGGTACCTCGAACTTCCTTTAACCACCTTCCAGAGTGTTTCGAGTTGTAATCACAAATACCCTACTGCGGAGCCTAAATGACCAAGTGGCAGCAGAGCTCTCAAAACACCTTTCTTGAAGAAGAAAGAAGTTGTGTAGCTATGGTGTATGTTTGAGATGTCTTCTCTTGTTCCCAAATCCATTACTTATAGGCTTCTTCCTTAATCTCCTTTTCCATTTCGAATTCTTCATAACTTCTTTCTTGATCAGGTTTCTTTACTGCAAGACTTTGCCAACCATAAAGAATCCTACTTTGAACTAAAAACTCTTCCTGGCTTATCCCAAATATCATATTTCACCTCAAACTCTTGCTCCTACTTATCTTTTTGACAGTTGTCACTCCTGAAGAAAATATAAAATAAACGTAAACTGTAACTTCCCATTTATTTTATATTTTTTTGAGAAATGTTAATTTCTTCAACTTATCCCTTTTTTCCCGGATTTATTATCTTTAACGGATCTTTTTCTACAAACTTAATTTGTCATTAAATTTCTTTAATCCATATTTTACATCCTTCTAAATAATTTAACACATGTCAGCTAATTATTGGCTGGTGTTAAAAAATGGATTAACCATATGATATTTGAGTCATTTGACATGTATGAGAATGATATTTAATTCTTCTTTTTTTTCTTTTGCTAAACATTCAAGAGTTTTATTCATAAAACAGACCCAACAGGGGATACATTATCACCCTCCACATGCTGAAACGAATTCCTTAAGAATCGTCAGTCATCACACAAAATTTCAATGCTCTTAAAACCAGAATTTCTACTAAGTACACAATGATTATGCATAGCTTTCGCATCCCCCTCCATTTGGATGTACTAATTAAAAACCCAGTTCACGAGCAAAAATCATCCCCTTACGAAGAGAATGCATATGAGCTTCAACCAATGCTGCACTCCCCATATATATACCGTATCCCTTTAGCCAAACCAGCTAGGAAACAACCCTGATCATCACAAAGAACGATCCCAATACCTCCACATAAACTTTATTGAAGACAGGATCCATCCACGTTTACTTTCACTCGATCTAGCTACCGTTGGAGGTTACCAAACTACTACTAATCCCAACTCTACCTTTGGAGCCAAACTATGAGGGCTCTTCATCCTCCATAGTAGCTAGCCTACTCAAATTTATCTAGATCACCAATAGCTTTTCGATTTACATCACTTCGGTGCCAAAGTCTACCATTGAACACAAAATCATTATGGGCCTTCCATATTTTTCATAAGACAAAAGCCACCACCCTAACCATGCATCTTATGGTAAGCATCCATTTAATTCTTTCCATCTTTCTAGGAGTTGATGCCAAACAAAGAAGAAAGATGGACCACCAAACTGCTCCACATCCACTTGAAGAGGGCTACAAATCTACACAAATTTTGCAATATGACACAGGAGAAACCGATACAACAAAGTCTTGTTCTTATCATTACAAAAAAAAAACAAAGATTATTCACATTTTTCACTCCTCCTTTAGGTAGATTAAGATTATCACCAACAGGCAATGAGTGCCCCCCCACACTTCCACAAGAAATGTTTTACCTTACCTTGAATTTTATGTTAGAAATGTCCTAAAACCAATCCTAAAGGGCATAACTATTTCATATTATATTAATTAAAATGTATAAATTGTCTTGTATATCTAATTATATATATAACAAAGTCCATGAATAAATGATAAGAGAAATATACATCTCAAGTTGTTGAGATAGAGAGACTGATATTTCTCATAAACATTTATTCTAAACTGTTCCTGCTCATAGGTTTATTAAAGAGGACCTTTTATAAACCACTAAGAGTAGCACAAGATTTAAACTAACTCCAATGGGAGGATATGTAGTATTTCCTATCAGTGTAGTGACACTTTAGTTAATCTGTGGCTGCATATGTATGTACACTGAACATGATCTACTAGAATGTTCCTATGGAGATCAAGTCAAAATGAATATTCTTTTGTTACGTCCATTTAATTGGTAATCCTAAGACCTGAGACACCATAGCTATCGTATGCATAGGTTACTAGGGTTTGATAGTATCTCGTACAGCCTCCACCATAAGGATGTTAAAAGTATGCCCTAAAACCAATCCTAAAGGGTATATTGAGTTTCATTTTATTATAATATATGGAAGGTATAACTTATCTAATATGTTCTAACATATATGATAAGGTCCATGAATAAATGATAAGAGAAATATGCATCTCAA
>JAESVK010000330.1:1758-30324 GCA_017140935.1 Hamamelis virginiana | reverse complement strand
AGAAGTATCATAGGAGCACTTCAATATCTCACTCTTAGTCGTCCTGACATAGCTTTTTCAGTCAACAAGCTGAGTCAATTCCTGCAATCTCCAACTCAAAATCATTGGCAAGCTTGTAAACACATCCTAAGATATCTGGCTGGATCTATTGGTGAAGGCATTAAGTTCACTCATGCCCCTACTCTGTCCATCGAAAGCTTTTGTGATTCGGACTGGGCCAATTCATTAGATGATCGAAAATCCACATCTGGCTACTGTGTATATTTTGGTGGCAATTTGGTCAGCTGGAGTTCAAGAAAACAAAAATCAGTGGCTAGATCCAGCACTGAGGCTGAGTACAGGGCACTTGCTCAAGCAAGCACAGAAATCATGTGGCTGAACTCTCTACTCTCGGAAATTGGAATAAACAACCATGAACCAGCAGTAATTTGGTGCGATAATTCAGGAGCTAGACAACTTGCAGCCAATCTGGTTTTTCACTCAAGAACAAAGCACATCGAAATTGATATTCACTACATAAGGGACAAGGTTTTAAGCAAGGAAATAGAAGTCAGGTACATTCCTTGGGAAAAACAAATTGCAAACATTCTTACCAAGCCTCTCACTATCTCTTAGTTTCATATACTCAAGAACAAGCCGGCTGTTGTTCACTCACCACAGCATAGCTTGAGGGGACATGTTAGAATGAAAGGGATTGATGAGTCACCATTTAATGATAAGGATGATGACATGGTAGGGCAGCAAATCATCAGCTGTCATAACTAATTCTGGTTTCAATGATTGGCTGCCCTTGATTCATGTATTTCTGTACAAAAGGAATATTTTCTGTTGTGTACGAGCCAATGAGCTGCTGTCATTGTGGTAGCCTTGGCTCTATAAATATGTATTCTTTCATCTCTCTTTCTTGTAACCGTTGAGCAAAATATATTACAATATTCTCTAATTTAAAGTCGATCCCTCCGCCTTTCCTTGCTTTCGGATTAAGCCTATAGCCAAAGATGCCATCATTGATGCTATTCGATCGACTAAATTCAGCGGTTATGCTCCTAGAGTCGGCATTCTTTCGGTGAGGAGGTATGTGTTTGGATGTGCACAGCATGCATTCACCCTTAGAATAGACTGCCATGGTAGAGGGGTGACAAAGTGTGACATGAGTCGCCAACACAATTTGAAGCTAACACAAAGTTAGTGGGTTCAGATTGATCTTAACCGTACTCAAATTGATTAAAATCGTGTCAACCTATCTAACTCGAATAATAACCATATAATAAATGGAGCTTTTTCCCCATTTAATTCGCTTAATTCGATTTTGTTCCATTTTAGCTCATTTATAAATTGTGTCATATTGACATGGTTATGATCTTGATGCCTATTTAACTTGTTCATGTCCCACATATGTATATATCTTTATATATTTGCATGTGTGTATATATGTATAGACGTTTTATTATAAGATGCACCTACACAATATATTCATAAGATGACCCTATTTAGCCAACCTGAGATAGGTATGTTGAGAAACCAACTGTTAGATTAGATATTAATATTATATTGCCATGCATATTTACCAAAAATCAAATTGATTCAATGGCCAATTTATTAAATGAAACTTATCATAGTTTTTCATAGTAACATTTTCAAAAAACCAATGCCTAACCCACATTGACTAAAAACAATTTTACGTAAGGTGCACCTTATATTAAAATTTGTGTCATATATATATATATATATATATATATATATATATAGAGAGAGAGAGAGAGAGAGAGAGAGCTGATCGGTTGCAGTCCGGACTGCAAGTGGACTGCACAGCCATTTGGCCATGTTCTGGTAGTCGGTTCCAAATTCCGACCGTTGGATATAATGCTCAACCCCTGCATGCCACGCCTACAAAAAATCATGTCGATCCAACGGTCGGAATTTTGTAAAACCAGCCTTAAGCATACTGAAATTACCAAAGACTATATATAAATTTCATTTGTATTTAAGGCTGGTTTTACAAAATTCCAACCGACGGATCGACATGATTTTTTGCAGGCGTGGCATGCAGAGAGAGAGCATCATATCCAACAGTCAGAATTTGGAGCTGACCACCGGAACACGGCCAAATGGCCGTGCAGTCCACTTGCAATCCAGACTGCAACCGATCAGCTTTATATATATATATATATATATATATATATATATATATATATATATATATATATATATATATATATATATATAGTCATTCTATTATGAGGCCCACCTTACGCAAGGTTGCGTAAGGTCCCCTCACCAACCGTCGGATCACTGTGATTTTTTGCAGGCATGACATACAGAAGATGGACATCTAATCCAACGGTCAGTTTTACAAACTTTCATATAAAATTGGCCAGATGGAGGGGATCTTACGCAACCTTGCGTAAGGTGGGCCTCATAATAGAATGACTGTATATATATATATATATAAATAAATGTTTTCTAGATTTTAGAAGTTGATGCACATGATGGCCATGATTTCAATTTTTTATTTATTTGTTCATTAAATTATTAAATGAGTTTATTCAGATCATAATCAAGCCATATACGTGTTTCCCGAATTATGACTCACCATGACCCAATTATTAAATGTGTCACACATATCGTGTCATGTTACGTGTTTGATAATGCATTTGAAAAATTGATATTATTAATAAACGAGCTGTAATAGGATTGATAGATATACCGAATAACTGAGTCTCAACACCACACGTACATGATCCATAAACACGAATTGCCACCCTTGCAGGCCATGAACACTACCTAAATGTGATGCTTGCATTTTTCATAACAGGGCTATTGCAGAATATCTCTCTCGTGATCTTCCTTACCAATTATCTCCAGATGATGCATATGTCACCACAGGATGCAATCAATCAATCAAAGTCATAGTGACAGCCCTAGCAGCTCGTCCTGGTGCCAATATTCTGCTTCAGACCAAGTTACCCACTTTATGAAATCCATGCCATTTCAAATAAACTTGAAGTTCGTCATTTCAATCTTCTACCGGAAAAAGGTTGGGAGGTTGATCTTGATGGTGTTGAAGTTCTTGCAGATGAGAATACTGTTGCCATGGTTATTACCAACCCTGGAAATCCTGGTGGAAATGTCTTCACATACCAACATTTGAATAAGGTTTTTTTTCTACTTTTAGTTTTAGATGTCTAGGATATGAAATGGCTCTATCTATGTATTTAAAGTTTTAGTTTTAGCATTAAGTAGCGGTTGACATATATGTTGGATTTCAGGTTGCCGTTTCCGCAAGAAAGCTTGGAATTCTTGTGATTACTGATGAAGCTTATGGCCATCTTGCTTATGGGTCTAATCCGTTTCTGCCAATGGGAGTGTTTGGTCCCATTGTGCCTGTTATTACACTTGGGTCTTTATCAAAGCGGTGGATTGTCCCTGGTTGGCGACTCGGTTGGCTTGTTATAAGTGATCCCAATGGCATGCTTCAAGAATCTGGGGCTCTCTCTCTCTCTCTCTCTCTCTCTCTCTCTCTCACACATCATGTGATACAGTGATACCGAGCCACTTCACTTATACAGGTTTGCTTGGCATGAAAAAGAAGATCAAGAACACCATACGAGTCTCATCAAGGATATCCAGTGCGTCAAAAGTCAATTTGATTGCCAATTGACTATAGCCTAATGGCATCTCTCCCCTTCTTTCAGGTGGTTGGTTTGATTGTAGCCGTGTAGGGTTCCAACCGATTTTATTTTTTTTAGTAAAAAAAAGAAAGTAAAGTTCAGTTTGCTGTGACAAGTGTTAAGCAATGATTTGAGTTCTCATTTTTCAAGACACTTCAAAAAGTTTGTGTACATAAAATTTGATAGAAGTGAAGTAAAATTAATCGTTCACGCCCTTGTGGTCTAGTGGTATCTCTCACATCTTATGAGATAGATTTTTTGGTGGAGGTCTTGAATTTGGGTCTTTGAACCTTGGATTAAAGTAGTAAACATCATATGTTGATGTTGTCATTCCATTTAGTTAGAGCCCATACTTACATATTTGGATTGTACGATTTATGTGCAAGTGTTCATACATTACATTTAGCACACATGCAATCAATATATCGGGTTAGGAAGGTCACTAACCTCAATGCGGAATAAATCCGATGCGGATGCCAACGTCCTGTTGTTACGAGTCTCTGTGCACGTTGTCCTCGCAGTCTAGAGAATAACCACAGCGAGCTATTCTCAATCCGTTCACCAACCCACATCCAAGGAGCTACAAATGGTGATTCTCAAGAGAGAGTTCTAGTGAGAGAGTGAGAGAGAGTAATAGGCTAAGAGAACACACGTCCAAGCTTTGTGATAGCTGCTCCCTTATAATGATAAGGGAGTTATATTTCAAATGGGACTCATCCCTTTATCCCTATCATCAATAGGATTAAAGCCTGATTTGAATAAGGGACTTATTCCTATCCCATCCAAATGGGAATTCAAATCAGGTTGGACCTCCTGCCCACAATGGGCGGATATGGATTGGGCCAACGCCCACCCCAAAAGTCTAAGACATGTGAACATACACATATGTTACTTAAAGTGAGTGAGTTTGTTACCTTCTTCGACTCAGTGCAATCACGAGCGATGTGCCCTTTCTTTTGGCATTTGAAGTATTTGACGTTCTTTTTTCTGCGCTTGCCTCTGCGGCGCTTGTTTTTCCTTTGGGACGCACTTTTGCTGCCTCCTCCACTATTTCCCTTCTGTTTAGGCGCACTGTTATCTCATCTCTTGCGCTTAGACCCACTAGTCTTGTGCGGATTGGCTCCAGCGAGGAGAGCCTGAGCATTTTGGTTCGCCACAATGCGCTCCGCCTCTAACTCCACATGACGAGAAATATCTTTGAAATTCTTGATATTCTCGTTGTGAGTGAGGATCTGCTTCATGTGCAGCCAAGAATCTGGAAGTGACCTGATTACAGCCTGGACCTGCTGCTCATCAGTAAGGACATTCCCCGCAGCATTTAGGTCTCGAATCATACTGGACATCCCCCTAAGATGCTCAATCATCGATACCTTGGGATCCTTACGATGGGTCTCAAATTTCAGTACCAAGCTCCTAATCCTGGTGACTGACGAGACGCCAAAAGTGAACTTCAGTTGTTCCCACATGGCCATGGCAGTAGGGAAGTTCTCATACTCCCCTATGAGGTCATCGTTCATACTGTTCAACATTATATAACGTGTACGACGATCATTTTTAGTCTAGGCTTCAAAAGCCTCCAGATCACGACAGTATTGGGCCTGAGTGCCCGCACCCTCAACATGTGCCACTATCGTAGTGGTCAAATAGTTGGTAAGGTCATGTTCAGTCAGGAGGAATTCAATTTTTCTACGCCACATATCTTAGTTTGTGCCATCTAGCTTATCGAATTTGTTTAATTCGGCTGACATGATTCTAGTTGTCATAGCTACATTGATAAAACGCAAGGTTGACATTAATATTAATCGCATATTATTTTATCTTGTTCGGAATTCAATTTAGAATCATTATCCCTTCCTACTCATCAAGATTGAAAAATCGCATAGCTCCTAATCATCTCCTAATTGAGTAGGTTGGGAATATAATTATAAAGTAATTTCTGAACAAAATTTCTCATGAAAACAATCACATCCACATCCACAAGACATAGAAATAAAACACAGGGATCCACTAAGGGTACCAAATGGACATCTCAATGAGCCTATGCTAAAATAAGTTTACAAACAGAGTATGCGGCGCGCAAACACATCATTTTACATGGCTTCCCAAAAATAAAATTACATATCCATAAAATTACATCCCATGAGAAATCCTATTACAAATTATCTACAAATATCATAAATAAATAAGGATGTCGCGCCACAAACTATGTAAGGGAACTTATTTTATCAATCATAATCAAACAAACATAAGCTCATCAAAAGAGTTATCCATTTCAAGATTCTATCCATCTCCTAAACTAATATGCTGGCACATAAACATATAAGATGGCCTTTGATGGATAGAATAATACACTCAACTCATGTAGGAGTGTTAGAAAAGTCTTACAAACCATGGCGGGTTAAATTAAATATTGGTGGCAACAAAATTGCCCAATATTTCCACAGAAATTAAGCCAAATATTTAATTAAGTTGATTTTAAAGACAATGTCTAAAGAAATTACATTGCACAAGCCTCCCAATGGTCACAAATACTCCCAAGAATGTATAAAAAAGCTATAATAAGGTTCTGGAATTTTTCAGAATTAAAATAAATAAAAATAGAATTTTTAGTTAATTTTTAAAGCTCATATTAAAAGGTATTAATTATGAAAAATATCCAAAGACTCATATTTTTGACACCTCCAGCCTAGAACAGTCCCAAAATATCCTAGAAAAATTCACAAAAAATTTCAGAATTTTTTGTTAAACCAGTGGGCCCCATTTGCTCAAAATAGCATTTCATAAAGGCATTTTTTAATCAAAAAATTAAAATAAATATTTCTGTAAATCCAATTTTTTTTTTAGAAATGCCCAATAAATAGGAAATTCAATTTTGAGCACTCTGCAAAAAAACGGGGACAAAATCGAAGTCCAAACGAGCCCTCACACGCTCTCACGCACCGCCCCCCTCGAGTGGGCGTGACTACAGCGGATTACAGCCCGATCAGCGCCACTTCAGCGCACACGTCAGCTGCCACGTCAAGGCACATGTCATCGTTACGCCTCGTCATCCGACACGTCAGATGCCATGTCAGCAGCCACCCAAGCCGCCACATCATCGGTCAACCCATTGACCGTTGACCCAACCCGGTTGTGACCCGGCCCGTTGAACCTGCACGTCAGCATGACGTCAGCCGCCCCGTCAGCTATGACATCATTGCCATGTGGCCTTGTCGCGCGAATAAGAACGCGCCACGTGTCAGGGTTGTTTAAATTTTGAAAAATTGAGAGTGCCACGCGCCCGCAGTGGAGGGTTGGAGCCACGTGCCGCCTTCCCGGCCTCCGTTGGCCACCAGACCACCCATTTTAGAAACGTCTCGGCCTCCTGAGCACGATGGTGGGGTCCGTTTGTCCAACTAAGGTCGCAAAGTGGGGCGTTGAACCACCATAGCCCCTTCCCGCGAGTGGGATTCGTTCTAGGTTTACTGTTCATCGTTCTAAAAATTCTCTGGTTCGCCTCCGCGCACCCTTGCGCGAAGCAAACTTCCCGAGGCTATTACGGGAGCTTCAGACGTCCGTTTGACGCCCATGAGGTACCGTTGCGAAGCTTATGCGACGTAGTTTCTTAATATATTAATTAGAAAATTTAATAATGAAGTTTATGCTTCTAAAAATTAGCATAAAGTAGGCGAAAAACTCCTTGGAACGCAACTAGGGTTTGCGTTTTCTCTCAATTCGTCCGTCCAAATTCGTTCAAATTTGACATGGACGATTATCATACATGTAAAAATACATCCATGCCATTATTTTTGAAAAACCAACTAATTTTTTCGGACAAAAAAATGGACCCTAAAGAGAGAAAACGTGAACCAGCATATATAGGCGAATCAACAGGCCTCACATGGCTCTGATACCACTATACGATGTATGTGCAAGTGTTCATACATCACATTTAGCACACATGCAATCAATATGTCGGGTTAGGAAGGTCACTAACCTTAATGCGGAATAAACCCGATGCGGATGCCAATGTCATGTTGTTACGAGCCTCTGTGCACGTTGTCCTCGCAGTCTAGAGAATAACCACAGCGAGCTATTCCCAATCCGTTCACCAACCCACGTCCAAGGAGCTACAAATGGTGATTCTCAAGAGAGAGTTCTAGTGAGAGAGTAAGAGAGAGTAATAGGCTAGGAGAACACACGTCCAAGCTTTGTGATAGCTGCTCCCTTATAATGATAAGGGAGTTATATTTCAAATGGGACTCATCCCTTTATCCCTATCATCAATAGGATTAGAGCCTGATTTGAATAAGGGACTTATCCCTATCCCATCCAAATGGGAATTCAAATCAGGTTGGATCTCCTGCCCACAATGGGCGAATATGGATTGAGCCAAAGCCCACCCCAAAAGTCTAACAAATAATTTCCAAGGTTAATGCTGGAGTTTTTAACGAGTTTATTTGTTTTATTTGCAGATAGTGAACTGCATTAAGAGCAATATTAAAATCTCCTCCAACCCTACAAGTTTCATTCAGGTTTGTAATTTAAGATGCTCTTTTTCCCTTCTGAAAAGCATATTAAAACAGGATTATGGTGGTGCTATGTGAGTGTCGAATGATTCATCCTGCCTTGTAGTAAAATCTATATTAGTGTTTCTTCGCTATATTGGAACAACTTTAGTCAGACCCCAATATAAAATCCACTGTGGAAAAAGATGCTTTTTAGACTCTGGCTTAATCTGTTAATCATCCATCTTTAATTCTCTTGTTTTTTCTTATCCTTTATAAATATGTGGTTTATGTATCAGGGGGCAATTCCTCAAATACTTGAAAAAGTAGAAGAGGATTTCTTCTTGAAAATTACAAACATACTGAGAGAAGCTTCTGTGGACACCCCATTTTTACCAATTATTTCTATCATATACTTATACAAATGATCAACTCGAAGAGTGGATCATTTGGTGAGGGATTGGCCTTGTAAAGATCAAATTGCCCAAATTGCCCTTTTCTGAGGAAAAGGACAATTCATTATTTCATGTGTACATTTGGATTTGAATCAACCCATTTTTATTGCATTTGACTTTTGAGGTGTTTTAGAACATCCCTGTAAATTTTCATAGCATTCTGATGAGAGCTCGATAGGTAATTAGGGTTTTTGCGACTTGAAGGGCATTTTCGTCCTTTTTCTCGTATAATTTCCGAATGACCTCCGAATTCGAAACGGATTGTCTCATGAGGTTTATATGGATGTGGGGAGTGTATTTGAAGTGTCAAATGAGCTTTTGAATGGTTGGGATAGATTCGCCCAAAATCGATCCCACGGGTAAGAATAAGCTGAATTAGGGTTTTGTTCAAATCGACCGTGAATTGGTCATTTTCACCAAAATGAAAGATTTTCAAAACATGTTGTCAAGTACCAATTTCATGTTAAAACCATGTTTTTAGAATTGGTGCAAGCCTATTTGATCAATTTTACAAAACAAAGAATGGTCATATGACCAATTTTGGCACAACCGGATCAATTGGCTAGCTTTTTGCTAAAACCCTTGACCATGGTCAAGTATTTTTAACCCAAAAATATTATAAAAATGTGGAGGATCAAAACACGGTCGTTTTGAGCCCTGAACCATCGAATTTGGATCAGATTTGACCAAAATATGGCCAAAATATGAAAACCCTAGAATTAGGGAACAAAATTTGGGAAGTCACTACGGTGACCGTCCTAGCTAGGACGGCCAACCGTCCAGCCTAGGACGGCCAGCCGTCCAGTCTAGGATGGTCACCAGCATGGTCGAGCCAATTTTGCCATTTTGGAAATTTTCACCTATTTTGGCCGATTTGACTTGATTTTTTGGAATAAATTCGAACTTGGTTCAGCTTACAAACCCTAGGAGGATTTGTTCTAAACCCTAGGATCATTTTTAGAGGATTAAATCCTAACCATTCAAGGTTTTGAACCCTAGCTCTATATATGCTGCATTATGGAGTTAGAGGAAAAGGGAGAGAATTTTAGGGTTTTTGGAGAAGAAGGCTACAGATCTGGACCTTCATCTTTACACCATCGAAGGGGCAAGAATTGAAGGCTAGAAGCTTGGAGAAGAGTAGCCAAGAAGGAGATCGAAGGGTAAACACTCAACCATGGTCTTGCTATTTGATTGATTTTCATGAAAATCCTTTTTGTTTCTCCATCCTCATGTATTCAAGATGTATATTTTCTTAGTTGTTTGCATTTGTAGAATAATATTGGTTATTACATGATGTTTGTTCAATGAAGCTTGCATGACTAAAGTTAGTTTTGTTGTTAGTATGCATGTCTAGGGTTTGTTAGTTTTAGTTGTGATTTTTATGTTAGTATGCATGTCTAGGGTTTGTTAGTTTTATTTGTGATTTTTATGTTAGGATGCATGCCTATGGTTAATTAGTTTTATCATAATTTTATGTTAGGATGCATGACTAGGGTTTGTTTTATTTGTGATTTTATGCATGCCTAAGATTATTGTTGTTTTGTTATGATTTTATATGAATATGCATGTTAGGGTTAGTTTTTTTCTTGTTATTTTATGTTTAGCAAGCATGATTAGGGTTATTTTTATTATGATTTTATGTGGTTAAATATGTTTAGGATTAGTTTTGTTATTATTTTATGTTAGTAATCATGTTTAGGATGAGTTTTTTATTATTTTATGTGTAAGCATGTTTAGAGTAAAGGTTAATATATTCATATTGTTATTTGAATCTCATGATAATTGATTGGTGATTTTAATGGTAATATGAGTACGTTAATGTGTATTTTGGCATGTGAAGAGTCTTGAGTCTTTTGTTTGTGCTTTTTATGATTATTTGAACACTTGCCATGGATTTGATTGTTTGAACATAAAAATTGTGTACGAGGGAGCGTGCGATGGTAAGATCCTCCCCTTGTGTTTAAATTAATTATTTAAGCATAGTTTTGTGTAGTTTTTGATATGTTTTTGCATGGTAAATTAGTCAAGCATGTTAGATTGTATGCTAGGGTGTTTATTTGATGTTTTTATGGATTAAAAATGATTTTTAAGCTACTTTAATTATGTATTCAAATCTGTCCAGATTTGAATACATGTTTTAAAATGGTTTAATTATCATTTTTAAGCCATATTTTGCATGATTTTATTAGTGGTTTCATAGTATATTCATGTAGAAAGCATGCTAGGATATTTTCACATTTTTAGTCTTTGTTTTCATGATTTTTGGAACGATTAAAGGTTCATATTCAAATCTGTCCAGATTTGTTTATGCCCTTAAATCACTTCTAAAAATTATTTTAAGGCCAAATCCAACTTAGAAATATGCTTAGGTTCACATAGATTAATTAGTGTTCATTTAGGAGCATTTTCATGCATTTTTAGAATTGATTACATGCTTATTTGTTTAAATTTCAGCATGCATTGCATTAGTATTTTTAGGTTTTTAGATTAACTTTAGGGCTAGTTAGAGACCCTAGGCTAGGAAGGTCACTTGACCTTCCCTAGGACTGTCCTTTGTTGTAAAAGTCATACTCAGATTTGAGTATTTTAATCAATTTGAGAGTCAACCTTCGAGATATTTTATAAAAAGATTTTTGATGTAATGTTTATGAAATAAACATGATTTTATGAGATATTTGATTATTAAATGATTTTCAAAAAGATTTGAAATGTTTTAAGAATTTTTATCTAGGAATGAGATTCCTACCCATATGATTTGTTTTCTTAAAAATCTTTGAAAAAGATTTTTAATTGGAATTGAATTCTAAAGATAAGAATTATTTGGAACATTTGGATTTTATGAATGTCTTTTAATTTGAAATGATTTCAAATAAATGATTTTTGAAAGAATAAAAACTCTCGAAGTTAGAGTCTTGAATTAGGTTGAAATACCTTTGATGATGTGATTGATTACAATAGGAGAGTCCTAGGGTAGTCGAACTACGTGGACTTTGATACTTGCTAGGTGATACTAGTAAGTTACGTAGGCGCTAATAGGGCTCAAGTCCGCCCTAGGATGCCCGTAGGGTATTCTAGGTTCTTAGGGTTTGTTTGTATTTTTTTTATTATTATTAATATAACTAATATAGATAATGCATTTATATCACTATTTTTTGGTTGATTAGATTATTTAGGATTGTTTGCATTAAGAAATTTAAATAGCCCAAATAAATTAGAAGTCCTTTAATTAGGGCGAGGTGGGTGCCTACAAGTGAAAGCTTGGAACCTTCCCACGTCGTAACCTAGCCCCCGGATCCAACCCTGGTTTGTAGACTGTCTTTTCATTGAAAATGGAGTTTGTTTTATTGAAAATAAAATATTTTTATGGTTTCCTTATTCCTTAAAAATAAGGTGGCGACTCCTTTGTTTGTTTTCTAAACTCCCCTAATCACATCGCCCGGTGATGATGTGGACACCTAGGCCCCGCCACGAGGCTGGTCCACAGCTTCAGACATTTGTTATAGTAGAATTAAAGATATCCCTTGTATTACTTGCCCATGCAAACCAGAAGTGTCAATGTATGCAATGTTAAACACATATATTGAAGCTTGGAAATATTTTCTGCTCAAAAGGGGGAATTGAAAATATTCTTAATCACGAGATTTCGATTGCAGGTTAAACTATACCTGTCGTTATTGGAAGGAATTAGTGATGATATGGACTTCTGTCTTAAGCTGGCTAAAGAGGAATCTGTGCTGGTTGTACCAGGTAAGAACAACAATTTAGGATTCTAAGTTACCTGATCAAACACAAATGTTTATGCTAGTTTGTTTACAATTTTATGCTAACTTGTCACCTCGATCTTGAGTACTCACATAAATTTGTTGTTTATGCTTCTTTCTACCACTTGTCAGATCTTTGTTCAAATGCCATATAATATATAGAGAAACAAATTAATTCCAAGGAATATTTGAATTTCTTTCATCACAATGGGATTCTATAACCTTCCAACTTGTCATATAGCTGAGGGGACAATTCCACCCAATTAAGTTCAAAGACTGAAACTTAAAACTTAAAAGTTTTAATAATGCCTGAACTATTAGCCTGATTTGGTGGCTGGCTAAGAGAGTTTGGCTGATTTCAAACCCAAGATATTGGAATTTCAAGCTCTCATTGGTTTTTAAGTTACTATTGGGTGAAGTTGAATAGTGTGTGATTACTTATTCGACACTAATAACAACATTTGGTGCAGGGATTGCTGTGGGACTAAAGAATTGGCTCCGCGTAACTTTTGCCATCGAGCCTACATTACTTGAAGATGGCTTGGGGAGGGTCAAAGCTGTTGGATTAAACAATTCCTAAAACCCCTTTGATCTTGGAAACTAAGAATCACAAAAGAAGACACAACAAACAGAAAAATAATTGCAAGAAAAATAAATAGAGACACAGATTTACGAGGTTCGGCAATTTGCCTACGTCCTCGGGAGCCACACCAATTCACTATATTCAAGAGAAAACAGATTACAGCAGCCACTCTCTTAACCCTCATAAAACCCTAAAGTTGTATATAAAGAATGAAAGATGCAATGTCGGAAATACCCCTGCAGAAACGTAAAATACCGTTTTCGTCGCAATCTAGGCCTATCGGCCTAGATTGACGCAAGGGGCCTCTGCCCCACCTGCCACCCCCCGGGCTATCTGCTGAAGGTTGTCTACATTCCTAACAAAAGCCTTCTGCCAAAGGCATGCCAAGAAGCACTAAGATTTGAATCTCATTAATTCAAGTCACAGTTTCAAGTGAGAGGTGATCTACAACTACTCGTTGGATCATACCCTCATTTTTAATGTTGATAAATAAGTTTGTAGTTCTTCTTCCCATGGTTTCTCTACCTTAGAGAAACTTTAAAAGAGGAAGTATTAATTATTGGATGTGGATGGATTTTGTGTGTTCATTTCTCTTTTAGTAATAAGAAAAACTTTCTTAGGTATTTAAAAAAAAAAATCCTGTCTTTATGTAATGTTTTGAAATGAAGAAATACTAACCGCTGAAAACAGTCATACTTTTTTTTTCAGTGACATATTTGAGAAACCGACCGTTGAATCGCTGTGATTTTTTCAGTGACATATATGATAAATCGACAAGTAGAAAATTAGTCTTTGCTGAAAATCCATTTTTTCCCTCCTTTATAGGAATGTGTCCAAGATAGACAACATTTTGTTTCCATGATCAGAACAAGGATGTCCATACCTCTCCATGTTGCGCATCATAGAATTCCCCTCATGTATTTGCATCATAGAACTCCCCTCATTTTGTTTGAATCATGTATAATCCATGAGATGTGAATTCTATTTTTGTAAACCATTTTTTTAAAAGAAAAATACTATTCTCTTTCTCTAAATAGATGTACCACTACAAAAAAAATGACCAATTGCAACAGCTATTCCCGTCGCAACTAGGGTAAATTCCCGTCGCAACAAAGGTTTTGCAACGGCTTTTTCCGTTGCAATCCCGTTGCAATTGCTATAGTCGCAAAAAAATCCCGTCGCAATTCCCATTGCAACGGCTTTTTCCGTTGCAAAAAAATATAGCAACGGCCAATTTCCGTCGCAATGAAGAAGCTGAATATACGGTATTTTATACGGTTTTTGCAACGGGAATTGCCGTTGCAAGTGTTCCATCGGTTTTTTTTATTATTTTATGATAAGTTTTGCAAGGGCATTTGCCGTTGCAAGATGAAAAAAAGGTTAAAAAAAAATATTTTTTTTGCAAAGGCATTTGCCGTTGCAAGATGAAAAATAGGTTAAAAAAAATATTTTTTTGCAAGGGAATTTGCCGTTGCAAGATGAAAAATAAGTAAAAAAAAAATATTTTAAAAAACCTAAAACTACAAAACTTGAAACAATATAGATGCAGTAATTTCCTAAACTTCCAGAAGGTAGATCAAGAGGGTATCCAGTTTGAATGAATATCAGAAAAAATAAGACCACCAGGAAAAAGAAAGAGAATTCAGATTTTAACTAGTGAACCATAGCCATATAAACATTCAGAAAACCTAAAAAAGGTAATAAATAATATAAAATAAAAAAAAAAAAAATTCAAGTTACTTAGATAAAAACATGTGTGCATCTCAGTGGCATTGCATAACTAGACCTCATGATTTTTTTCCATTTCAGCAGTGAGTGCTCCAATTGACCCAGGGTGCAGCCTACCATCATCATCAAGAAACAATATATACTTGCTGTCTTTATGCATTTTCTCCACCCCAGCCTGCACAAGTGCACCACAATATACATTACAAAGCACTAACTAACGATTTTCTTCTGTGAGGGCAATGATTTATGTAAGTATAAATAAGCTCAACTTTTCCTTATGGACTTGTAACTGCAAATGTCCTGCGCTTTCTTGATGCTTTCTCATAGAAACATTATATAAGGACTATATTATATAATGTTTCTATGAGAAAGTATCGAAGTCTAAACAAATAATTATGTTTAACTTAAAGCACAGAAACCTAACATGGCCAGATTTTGAGAAACACACATCTTCTCAACAAAGAGAAAAAACGAAAAAACACACACACACACACACTTATATTTCATTCGTATAATCTCGCTATTCCTGTAAAAAAGAAAGAAATTGTTGAATATATTTGCAATAAAAAATGAGAGCCATGTCATTTCTACTAAGCTCTACTCATTAAATCTTGATACCTGACATAAGTAGTACAAGCCCACCCAAAAGCAAGAATTAAGCAGATTGCACATCCCTACAGGCATTTCATGGTTCTGAATAGATTTTAATATTCACAAAGATGCTCAAATCTCTCGAGAGACTTTACCTGATATTTTCTTTTCCCTAGACAATGCCTTTCTAGATTTCCTGGAGCATCCTTTCCATATTTCAATGAATAGATTCAAAATATGTTGATAACATATGAAACAAATTAGTCCAGTATATTAGAAATAGAATAAGTTGATTCTAATTAATAATTTGAAACAAGAAATGATCCAACATGAACCACAATTCTGGTTAGAACCTCAAACTGCCCAGGAAGTATAATGCATGTAAAGGTTTAATTTTGGTTCAGTTTGATTTACTTTATATGCAAAATCCACAATAACATCAGGTTAAGAGGGAGTTCATGTCCAGGTTGTATTTTTTATTTTGCAAATTTTTATTAATGAAACTGAGTACTAATCCTGTTTTCACACTTAAATTAGTCCTATTTATAAGTTTCATAAACCCTTAAGACTATGTTGGCATGCTAATTAAAAGATGGGATTGAATAAGAATAGGTAGGATAGGTTTTCTCAGTAGATAATTATATTAATTTATTTTTACTTATCTCTCGTTTGAATTTGATACGTGCATATATCTTTGGTTATAATACTGAAAATGGTTATGTAATTTCTATTCAACATTTGGTATATATATATATAATATTGTCATGCTGGATAAATGATATTTTTCAATTTTGTCCCCAAAATAATCCTAATTCAATTTCAAAAAGTTGCATTTATAGATTATCTTGAATATTTAAAATAATAAAATTCTTAATTTTTAATTTTTCCTAAATATATAGTGGTATATTTAATAGAGAAAAATAATGCTACCAGGAACTGTATGAGGTTTTATTAAGGAAGAGAGGAATGATGAGAAAAGGCTTACACAAGTGAGTCTTGTCCTCCCCAACCACTCAAACAATCACGATCTACTGATGATAGCAAAGCTTGAGAGATTGTCTCAAACAATTCCTCAGGTTCCTGAATGGAAATCAAAATGAAAAGTCAATACAACTGCAACTATTAGTATCACATGAGAAATAAATAGACCTCGACTAAACTTGAACAGTCAGAGCTGTAATCACCAGCACAATGATTTCAAATTAATTAGCAAGAAGTTTAATCCATGTATTCAGCCCCAAGAATGGTTTGAACCACATGCATGGCTTGGTTATTACAATAATTGTTTATTTCTGTTTGCGCTTCCCTACATTAAGGCATTACAAATCATGATCATCAGATAAAAACTGCAAAAACATGATTAGCAACTCTAATAACAAGGGGTACAAATTAACTGGATAAAATGTTCTGGCAAATTGAGTTTTTTCCATATTTCTCCTCCTTTTTCCAGGAGCAGTAAAGAGTATGGAGAGGCAGCTGGCCTCTCTATGTAGCATCAACAAAGGATAAGATGAGAGAAAAATCCAATTTCTTAAAACAAGTCTCCAATGATGACTGACCAGCTGGGTTGCCACACCAAACAGCGTGGTCTCCTCTCTCCACACCCACCCACCCACACATGTACATATATATATTTTATCATAAATGCTCTCCCAGTTCCTACATCCACTGGGATGTTCACAATGAATCCCTGATGCCTCCTCAAAGGGTAGAGTAGCCGTTAATTGTGTAGTGACAGAAATGCGCTCTGGATAAAATAAAAATTAGGCGTATTTCTTGACCAATAGAATATGGGGAGGCTGCAATCCTCCCCATATGATTCAGTATCTCAGTGTTTTTAATGCATGCTCTGCATTTCCTAAATATGTAAAATTTTCTGATCTATCAATTTAGGCTCAAATAAGGCGCGAACATAACCCTGAGTGCTTTGCTTCTTGAAACATTGAATGCTTTATTCTATTACACAAACATTATGTTATCACTGAAATATACCTCAAACTCTATGTATCAAAATCTTTACCATTTTGGTGACTGTATGACCATGAGAAATATAGAAGAAGAATATCAACATACTTGGCTCCAATTGAGTCCATTGTGCAAATGAATGGCTTGTCCTTATCTCCCAATCCAGCAATTACAGGCTGGCAGAAGTAGGGACCAAACCAATAAAAATAAACAATTATAGCCATATAAAGTCTAAAATTGCTTCTAATCAAACTAAAGGAAGCAAGAGATCAAAGGAGATAAAAGAAATACAGAAAGAAACACACGTTAGAGCACCATTGCCAGATCAGATAGATGAAAAAAGCAATTTAAATAAATGCACAATACACAATGCAATAGCACAGTTCTCTACATGGAAAAATATAGATCTTTATTGGAACATAAATGGAAAATCACAAGTTACAAATAAAAACTACATAACTGAGGCATTTCATTTTACGAAATTAGGATATGTACAATATAGAGTCTCATGTAGTGGAGTCATCTGAGACACATTGCACACATAAATCAATTTCCAGGTTTCCAATCTAGATGTATATATAACTTTCAGGAAGAATTGAAAAACAAAACCTCTTTGACTTAAATGATGGACATTAGGTAAAAGGCATGGTAATATCATAGCAATATAATGCAACTTTTGCTTTTTCTAGACAACAGTTCTTTTCATTCAACATGTATAGATTTGCTATTTTTATTGGGAAATATTCTTCCATTTACTTAGATCTTGATATATAAGTTTAAAGTTCTAAAATTAAATGAATTATTATTGAGACCTAAACATATTTTAAGTTATAAATTTGGAAACAAATCCATAAGGCAAAGCACATTTATGTGTTGAAACTACAATTTTTTATTTTTATTTTTTGTAATATTTACCTTTTCCAAAAAATAAATAAAATCAAACACAATCTTCATGTCGTAAACCTTGGATCCAAAAGTACATGTATAGCTCAAAACACACCTTCGATGAAATGATAAAGTCATAGAGGAAGAAAATAGTACTGATGAAGTTGTTTATGATTTTGAGGTTGGGGTTGAGGATGGGGGGTGAATGATGGACTAGCAAGAAGACACATCCGGATTACCTTAACCACCTATTGTATTTAATATCATGCTAAATTCATCTATATGATATTTCCCACATATTTCTCTTCTTTTTTTTTTTTCTTTTTTTTTTTAGGACTTTTATGCTTATCATTATATTTTGGCTGATACCCAGTCATGTTTGGCTAATTGGTACTGAGACCAATACCAATACTAAAATCCATGACCATATATCAGTATGACTGTATCTGACTTTTGTTTGACACTCACTCGAAGCTCTGAAATAATTTGTGGCTTGATTCTCGCTCTTTTGAAGAGGAATGGTACTCCAACTAACATTAAGATCTCTATAAGCTTTGGTTCAATAAACTGAACTACGCATATATGGGATAAACAAATAAAATTTTCAAAAGCCATGTCCATTGCAATTCCAAAACAAAATATAGGGCATAGAATTAATACAAAAAATGCTCAGCAGAAATTAATCCACCAACCTTTTCTCATATAGAACAGCTGAAACTAGACTCGCAAAGGTTTCATATCCCTCTCTTCTCGAAGCTGATACAACTTGTGACAGAACACGAGCCGTTGATACCTTCATATCAAAACAAAACCTTAATCACACCAGAAAAAAAAAAAAAACCCTAGTTTTTCAATGGCACGCGTGCCAGATCCTCTTGATCGTCTGAAACCCTAGTTCCTCCTTTCTCTGTGCACCCATTCCTTCTTCGCTCACTCTCGTACTCTCTAAAAGCAGAGAAAAACCTTCTCTGTCAAAGTCCTGTGTTTACCTATTAGGCTGAGAAAAGGAGAGATGCCGGAGAGAAGAGATGGCAATGAGGAGAGAGAACTCATAAGGCGGTGCAAGGCGCCGGAGAGAAGAGAGACGTCGGTGACGATGTGGTGAGGGAGATCGATCAGCGGTGAACCTGTGAGGGGAGATCGTGAGGTGGTGCGCGGCTGAGGTGAGGTGAGAGAGAAGATCAGAATTCAGAAGAGGAAGAAGAAAATCAGGGGAGGTGAGGGGAGAGAGAGAGAGAGAGGAGTGAGAGAGATATTTTTAATAAAAAAATACTTAGAAAAACATAAAGTAAACTGAAAAAAAAAAAAAAACTTATTTTTTAACATTGTGAGGGTTAATCCCGTCACAATGAAAACATAAAGTTTAAAAAAATATAAAAAATACTGTATTTGTGCAAGATTGCGACGGGAAAAGTTTTGGCCCAAATTGAACAGTTGCGACGGCTTTTTCCGTTGCAAGATTTGAATTTTTGCAACAGACTATCATTCCGTTGCAAAATTTCGTTGCAATAGGTCCCTTTTCTTGTAGTGTACGCTGTATAGGTAATATCCTCTCCATTTACTTTACCACCAACATCTCTTCTTTCTTTTTCTTAGATTTATTTAAAATAAAAATAAATTCCTCATATATTTTAGGGCATTTTATGGTAATAAATATAAGTTACTCAAATATTACATCAATCATCAATGAATTCGATACAAAAAATTTTACGTCATTACACTTATGGCCATTTTTTTGAAAGAAAATATTCTTTTAACAACAAAAAAATTTTACTTTTCTTTTTTTTTCCAAATTTTGTACATAATTCCCACCGAAACACATAATCCCCATAAACAGGTATAATCCCTAATCTCCAATCCACTTTAACTACTAATTTCCACACGAAAACGTAATCCCTAATCCCCACTTGTCTATAGAATGCCCAAAATTACTAAGAATTCTCAGTCTCCATTACGTCCATACAATGCACATTAATCTTTAATTAGCATTCTTATCTATCCCATCTCTAATTTTTTAGGCAAGTTCTATTCGCACTCCTTCAAAAGTCTGCTGCCCTCCTTTATGAACTTATATTTTTATAACGACAAAAATAACTTCAATTCGCTCTACATTATGCTAAACTAACCCTTAATAACTTAAAACTTCCATTAAATTAATTTTGTGTAAATCTGACCAGGGAAAAAAATTATTTACCATCATAACCCGAACCTGCATGCTATATTTGCAAAGCATTTAGATTTTGTTGCATTAGTATACATACTAAGCACATAAATGTATAGGAGAAGTTTCCTTTACCACTCATTTTATCACTATTTAATTACTATTCATTCTCAAAACTCCAATGTGAGTCCAATATTTTGAGAAATCAACCGTTGGATTAGATACCATTCTTATGTATGTTTTGTATACCAAAAATCATTGTGATCCAACGGTTGGTTTCAGAAAAACGTCACTATGAAAAAATATTATAATTAAAAATGTCACAATTTTTTATAGTGAGAGTTTTTAAAATCTAACCATTAGATCCATATGATTTTTGGCATACATGACATATATAAGAATGGTATCTAATCCAACAGTCGATTTCTCAAAATATTAGACCCACATTGGAATTTTGATAATGAGTAGTAAAATGAGTGGTAAGGAGAACCTCGTTACCACTCATTTAATCACTCATCTCAAAATATCAAGTATGCCAAAAATCACATTGATTCAATAGTCAGATTTTAAAAAATCTCAGAATAAAAAACTGTGATATTTCTAATTATAATTTTTTTTTTCATAGTAACATTTTTCGAAAACCAATCATTGGATCACTGTGATTTTTTGTATACATGAAATATATATAAAAAGTGCATCTAATCCAGCGGACAATTTATCAAAATATTGGACTCACATTAGAGTTTTGAGAATGAATGATAAAATAGAGATAAATTGAGTAGTAAAGGAAACCTGTCACATACAATATTTATGTGTTTAACACACACACACACATATGCAACCGACCGTTGGATTAGATACCTTTTCTTTTATATATATATATATAAGGTCACTTCCCCTTACCATTTTTTTTACTAATATTCCTACCATTCGTTTTCAAAACACCAGTGTCGGTTTAATATTTTGAAAAACTGACTGTTGGATTAGATACTTTTCTTATACAAGTCATACATGTCAAAAATTATATTGATCCAACGGCCAGATTTAAAAAAAAAAAAAAAAGAAAAAAAAATTTTACTGTAAAAAACTGCAATGTTTCTAGTTATAATATATATATATATATATATAAATGCTTTGCAAATATAACATGTAGGTTCAGGTTGTGATAATAAATAATTTTTTTAATTCAAATTTACACAAGATTAATTTAAATGGTGGTTTTTGGTAATTAAGGGTTATTTTGGCATAATATAGAATGAATTGAGGTTATTTTTGACATTATAAAAATAAAAGTGCATAGAGGAGCGCGAGATGCTTTTAGGGGAGTACGTATAGCATTCGTCATTTTTTATTAGGAGTATTGTATAATACATAATATCCTTAACTACATAAAATCTCAAATTTCCATATGGTCACGTTATCCCCCATCACCCATTTCTATGTATGGTCACATCATAAAAATATGGTAGAATTTTTTAAAAAGTTGATGTGATAGAATAATTATATGGTGTGTTTAGTTGGGAATTGGAAATTCTCACTAAAAATTGGGATCCAGTTTTAAGTTTTTATTATTATTTTTTAAAATATTACCATTTTTTTTTAATTAAGTTTTTCAGGAGTCAACTCTTGGAACACTCTTATTTTTTGCCAAGCATAAAATTCTAAAATTTATTTTAAATTTAATTTTACAGAAGTCACGTCATGCGACTTTAGGTAACGTGCAACTTCTCATAGAAGGACAGCCATTTAAGAAAAATCATATGTTGAAAAAAAAAACATTAGAAATAGTAGCATTGAAATCCTATCTCTTACCCAGTGTCTGTGGTCACCATAAAAAATAAAAAACATATATATATATATATATATATATATATATCCTACCGGGCGCTCAGAATATATCTACAATCTTGAGGTTTAGCCTAAGACTGCCCCAAAAAAAACATGTTCACCAAGACAATCATTTTTATCCTTTCTTTCTTGGGCAAGTGGGAATAATTTTTGTCCAAGTCTAACGCAAGGACCCCACTAAAGCCACAAACGTTACCAAACGGATTTCTTACCGTTGTGGCTACAGGACCCGCTATCCGCCGCCGTTAAAATTTAAAATTTTTAAAGAAGCTCAATGTGAAAGACTCTCTACAACGGCTCTCTTAAACTCATTTTCAAAAACCTCTCTCCATTTTCTCATCTTTCTCATTCAAACCCAAAAATTTTCCACAATTTATACAGAGAAGAAAGCCATCCATGGATTCAACACCTCCTTCTCATCGATCTGAGCCCCATCTTCGTCCTAAATCGGCATCTCGCCTTGCAAGGATCGGCAATCTCATTAGTGAAAAAGGCCAAGAAAGTCCTCAACTTTCTCTTGACTTAGTCCCTTCTTCACCAAGGGGATCCCCATCATCACCCTCTATTCGTTCTCCTAAACTTCCCAATGCTCTCCCACTTCGTGAGCTTCTTCTCCTTTCGCCTTCCCCTCTTCGTAGATCGAAAAATCGTGTTTTGGAAGGGCTTGAAATGGCGGAAGAGCCCATTATTGAGCCTGCCGGATCTCGACGGCGGTGTAAGAGCAGAGGGGCTCAAATGGGTCTATTAGGCTGTGCTTCACCGAGGAATGGTCGAAGGTCACGGAGGCGGGTCGAGCAAGAGATTCGTGAAGAGAAGGATTTGGTGGGTGTGGTGGAAGAGATTGGAAAGGCAAGAAAGAGAAGACATAGTGGTCGGTCCAAGAAGGAGAGGCTGAGTTTGGTCTCTTCATATCCTTCTTCAAGTTCATCTCCAAGTGTGTTTCAATTGCTCTCTCTGTCTCTCTCTCTCTCTCTCTCTCTGTCTCTCTTATTTTCTTTGATTCTAAGCTGTCGTTGATTAGTTTGTGCTTGTTTTGATGTTCATTTGTGGATTTAGAGATTAACAATGATGATCGGGGTAATCTAGATCGAATCGGGCAGCTGATAACTGATCTGATCATGTGGCAAGATGTCACAAAATCAAGCTTTTGGTTTGGTTTTGGCTCTCTATGTTTCTTATCTTCTTGCTTTGCTAGTGGAATAAGCTTCAGGTATCTAATTCTCTTTCTCAATCAAATATTAGTAATCAATTTGACAGTAGTTTAAGATAATTTAAAACAACCCAATTTCATGTCTTTTCAGCATTTTCTCTGTACTTTCGCAACTGGGACTTCTGTTCTTGGGCGTATCATTTTTGTCCAATTCGTTTTGTCAAAGGTAAAAACTCCATACTGTTATATTAATGTTCCTATCTATCTTCCTCTGTTTTCCAAGTTTGAATGAATGATGAAATTACAGGGACAATGTCGAAAAGACAAACAAACCTAACCTGAAAGAAGACGACATTTTGCGAATGGCTAGAGTTATACTTCCAGCAGCCAATCTTGCAATTTCAAAGACAAGAGAGCTGTTCTCAGGAGAACCCCATATGACCCTTAAAGTATATGCAACAGTTCACTCTTCCTTCTTTTATGCCATGTTTGAAATAGCTCAAATGGGTCCTCAAATCCTCTCTCTCTCTCTCTCTCTCTCTCTCTCTCTCTCTCTCTCTCTCTCCAGGTAGCTCCATTCCTCCTTGTTGGAGCTGAATATGGCCATCTTTTAACACTTAGGAGACTATGTGCAATGGGTAAGATCACTACAATACTCCTATCCATATCCTAAAATCTCATAATTTCTATGATTCTTGTGATTACTTTGCTTCTTCATGAAGAAATTTCCATAATGATTTATGTGAAAATATGCAGGATTTTTTATTAGCTTTACTGCCCCAAAATTATACTCCTGCCATGCTGATCAGATAAACAAACAAGGTATATAGAACTTACCCATGTATACTTTAAAAAAAAAAAAAATGTATTTTCTCTCTCTGCCTTTACCCTTAAATGTGCTAATGATTGAAGTGCATTTTGGTTAAACAGTTGAGTGCTTGAAATGGTGGGTGTTGGAAGTATGGGGAGCTTGCTCTCACAAAAAGATTGTGGCAGCATCAGCAGCAACAGCCTTTTGGAATCTGTCTAGTGCAAAAACACGAATTTTCGCAGGTAATTTTTAGAATTTTGTCACGAGTAAAATACTATATAAGTTTATTCACTTGCATAATATGCAAGTGATTTTCTGTTGTTCTTATGTCAGTTTGATTTAATTCTGTTTGCAGCATTTATATCTCTGGTAATAGTCCGATATTACCGGCAACGTTTAGAGGCAACATCGGAAGATGGGGAAGCAGAAGAAGGGGAAGAAGGGCAGCAGCAGGCATTAATCCTAGTGGAAAGGGGATCCCAGAAGTAGTGGGATTGGTTTCTTTAACATGATGAGGCCATTGTATCAATCTATAATACTAACACATGAATGCATACATAAATACTCATCCATGTTTCAACTTTTGAAAGCTTTACATGTATAAATAAAAATCCTTGTATTTCTTTTGGTTCAAAGCTTACAATTGGACTGATAATAAACCCATTTGACTTCATTGGCAAATACAAGATATTGTGTAATTTGGTTGCAGCTACAAAGTGGGTCGATTGAGTTGAGAAACCCTTAACATGAAAGGAAAAAAAAAAAAACCTATGCACTGGAAAACATAACTAGAAACCTGGAAGCTGTTCTTCTATCCCATTTCATCTCTTCTTTTCATTATTCCATGCCTTTGAATAGCCTAAAAAAGAGTCCCTTAATTACCTTCAAATTCGAAGTTCTCATATCCACATTCAAGCCAAACATGATCAGCATTCTCGGTTTGCAAAAGCTTTCAATTAGCTTCAAAGACTAAACAAACTTACATGCCTTAAATACAGCTTCCATTACATTAAAGATGTTGTCCTTATCCCTTAACATATTTCTTTAGAGTTATATCTAAATCATCTATCTTCTCGCATATCAAAATTTTCATACTAGAAATTATTACAGCAGAAATTGAGGGCCTACTTTTAACAAACAATTCTATCACCCATCTCTTTAGATCCAAGTGGCATGCATTTTGAGCTCTAAAAATAATATTAAGTAAAACTAATCCAAATGGAGCCTAAATTTGTCAATACCACTTTGCTAGAGCTGTTCAGCTTATTTCGATCTTTTCTACAATTTTGGAGACTCTTGTGGGTTGATCGTGTAAAAAAGGAAGAGCATAGGAAGGACTTTTGAGGAAAAGCATCAGATTCGCTAGAGCTTGTGGCTTCACTAGAAGGAGATGCAAAAATTATTGTTGATGGATCCCATTGTAGAGGATGGGATAGAAGTGCTTTTGGTGGATATACCTGTCCAGTAACCCCCCAAAAAAAAACTTTTACTTATTAATATTATTATTCTTATTTGAATATTATGACATGGCTCAAGACCTCCGGAGATGGAGAGAGCCGGGTCAACCACGTCAAAACGACAGAAAACCCACCGTTTTAAATGATCTTACCAAAACGATTTCGTTTTATCTGATCTGTCTCTCTCTCTTCCCCACACTGAACCACCAGTCCACCATAAACCCTTTCGCTTTCTTAATTACCCAAAGTAGCACCAAACGAAGAAACCACCAAAATCCCCTTTCAAAAACCCAAACCCCTTTTGGTTTTATTCTAGGGTTTTCAACTTCATTTCCACTTCTCCAATCTCAAGAAGCAGGGTTAGATTTTTCTTGAGAGCTATGGCGACAACGGCGACGGCGACGGCGACGGCGACGGCGGCGAAAAGGAAGCCGGTGTTCACGAAGGTGGACCAGCTGAAACCAGGGACCAGCGGCCACACACTTACGGTAAAGGTCGTCAGCTCCAACACGGTGTTGCAGAAGGGCCGATCTGCTTCTCAGCATCTCCGGCAGACTCGTATTGCCGAGTGTCTCATCGGCGATGAGACCGGTTCTATCGTCTTCACCGCTCGCAATGACCAAGGTCTCTGTCTCTCTCTATCTCTGTATGTATGTATAAATATATTTCAGTTTTTACTTATTTATGATCTTTTGGTTGCTGAGAAAACTGTGGGGAAAGAAAATGAATTTACGGAGTATAAATTTTGTTTTTGTTTCTATGTACATGTTTGTGTGTACCCATAAACCCTTGTTCTCTTTGATTATTGGTTTGGTTTTTTTATTTTTTTCCTACCTGTCCTCCGTTTGGTGTCTGAGAAACCTGGAGAAACAAAAGAAATTGGAATTTTCATTCTTTGATTTTTCACTATCTTGGACCTGAGAAAGTAAAAGACCACTTAAAATGTAAGATAGCTTCTTTTTTTTTTTTTTTTTTTATATAATTTCCTAAGTTTCTTAGCAACCAAACAGGGTGTTAGTTAAGTTAAAAAACCAGTCTTATCGTGGCTGGTGCGTGAAAGCCCAAATAATCAATTTTCTTTAGCCTTTCACTGTTCCTTCATTGTGCCTTTGTTTAGTTAATCTTTTATTAGAGCATAAGTTATATCACCCCAAAATCTTTTTTGAGGTATAATGATATCATAAATTAGAACAATGTTCTTCTGACTTCAACACTACTTTACTTCTCATTAATCACTATCACACAGTGGACTTTTCTAATGGAATGTGCTAGCACCCAGGGTCAGAACCATGACTTTTTCTCAAGGGGGGCCAAAATTTTAATGTAGGAGAAATATTTTTTTTTATATGAAAGTGGCGTAAAATAACCATTTTTATAATATGTAAAATTGTAATTTTACAGAATATTAGTACTAGAATCGCAACAAATTTATTTGGTGGAGATAGTATTCAACTCAAAGATCCGAAAGGTTAAAAAGTATTTCTATCCGAATTCAGTATAATCCATAAGAGTTTATTAAAGTTCGTGGTCTATAATTCATAATAACCTATTTTAAGGTCATATTTTTCCTTAAAATTCAATTGAGTATGGCTCTCTAATTTTAAACCTTTTTTGGGTTATTATATATATGTTATATATATGATTCAAGTTTGCTTAAAACAATTTTGTAAAAAATGAATTGTTCTCACCTTAATTGAGGAAGGTCAAAATATAAATGCATGATGTTTGTGTGAGCCCCTAGCCGAAATTCCCTCTCTTTCCTTAACTTAACTGCCCTCTAATGTACTCTCTTTTTCTTCTTTCTCTCTTCTCTCTTTTTGACGGCCGTCTCAATCCATTTCCAAAATTTTAATTCTAATTTGTTCCTTCAATTTTATTGTTATATCAAGGGTGCCGGTCTTTAGAGTGGTCTCTTTACTTAATATTCCCTCTAATGCAGGGACGTAGCCAGGATTTATAGATAGGGTGGGCGAAACTCTAAAAAAATGAAATTTAAGATTTCATCTTTTAAAAATAACATGAAAAATATCTATTAAACAGAGCTGCTAATATAAGGTGCACCTGATGCAAGATGCTTCAGGTGGCCTCTTCTAGAGCCACTTGTTGAGCATATTTTCGAAAACTGACCGTTGGATTTGATGCTCATTTTATGTATATCATGCCTGCCAAAAATCATAGTGATCTAATGGTTGGTTACGGAAAAATGTAACTTTGAAAAATTGTGGCTTTTTTATTCTTTAAAATGTCTCCCTTTTTTCATAGTCGGTTTTTTAAGGAACCAACCGTTGGATCACTATGATTTTTGGCAGGCATGATATACATAAAAGGAGCATCAAATCCAACGGTTGGTTTCTGAAAATATGCTCAATAAATTGCTCTAGAAGAGGCCACCTGATGCATCTTGCATTAGGTGCATGTTATATTAGAAGTTCTGATCTATTAAAACTAATAAATTATCTATATTTTTTTTATTTTTTTTCAAAATGTCAGGGTGGGCAGTTGCCCACCCTTGCCCCATGCTAGCTACGTCCATGCTCTAATGTACTCTCTTTTTCTTCTTTCTCTCCTATCTTTTCGACGGTCGCCATTTCCAAAATTTTAATTTTAATTTGTTCCTTCAATTTTATTGTTACATCAAGGGTGCCGGTCTTTAGAGTGGTTATGTAATATATATAATATATAAAATAACATTAATGCGATTATAAGGTGCACCTAAAGTGATCTCAATAGGGCCAAATGTAGAACATATTTTGAAAAATTGACTGTTAGATTAGATGAACTGCTTATCAATTTCATGTTCGCAAAAAAACACAGTGATCCAACGGGGTCAGTTTATAAAAAAACTTACTAGGAAAAAATGGCGATATTTTGAAGAAATTTTCCAAAAAGTCGGGGGGGGGGGCGCCCCGGGCCCCCCTTGGGCTTGATCATGTGATTCCTTCTTTTGAAAAAAGAAAAGTATGGAAATCATGGTTTGTCTAAGTTCCTTCTGTTAGATAGACTAATGCAATAG
>JAESVK010000329.1:1021813-1037012 GCA_017140935.1 Hamamelis virginiana | reverse complement strand
GTCCAGGAACCTTGAATAGAAAGTAGTAAGGGATATGATGAATTCATATGTACTCTGGTTCTTCATTTCCTGTTTGAAATGATAATAAGGCTTGTAAAAGAGGTTGTGAATGGTGCTATTGCAAACACGCATATCATATATTGACTAACTTCATCCAACTATTATAAAATTCCATAAAAATGTGTATTCTACACTAATGTGGGCATATTTACTCCATATATATCGATACATTTTGAAGAAAGTTTGAGGCACTGGATATGTTGGATCATAATTGGATCGTGAAGCAGTAAGTGTGTGTATATGGTTGGTTAATGCTACGGATGGTGGACATTGAATTGATAATTGATTTTACAGAGGTTGTAAAAATTAGGAAGAAAGTAACAAGAATTTGAAGTAAAGAAATATTTAGCTGGGCACTTAATTTCATGCATACATAATAACTTGGAATCTAGATTTTTGCATTTCACATACTAGCAGGCAAGGCACACAATGCATGCACAACATGTGATTGCCATGGTGTTTGGGTTAGAGTGCTAGCTGTGGTAGCAATGTGGCTGCTGTGAATATTCTTATGGCAGTAAGGGCATTGAATAAAATCAAAGGGTACGTTTGTCAGGGGCATCATTGGGAAAAATAGTTTAAATTGGAGAAATGACTGGGTATCAAAAAAAATCTTTAGGTACAATAGGAGAATGGGTAATTCAACTGTTAAGGCCTCTTCAAATCTTATTAGTCCATAAAATTCCATATAATATACTGATACAAATACATCAAGTACTGGTAAAAATATTTCAAGTTAAAAATAATTTATGTTTGAAATAAAAAATTAAGGATTTTGGACTTAGCCAATTTGGTGATATCTGATTACAAATGGTTTTAGTATTGAGAGATAAACCTTCTCACGATTGTGTAAGTTACTATCATACTACCCATCTCATTCTAATTATCAGTCATATGATAATTACCCTCAACCACCACCTTATTCATCATATCTCAATCAACCTCACTATTATCCACCAACACTAGGGAGGCCTGCATATGAATATCTACTCCAAATTAATCAATCACCACCCGTGCACTATACGGAATAACAACAAGATCAAAGGAATTTTAGGTTCTTTACCTATATCTTTGAAGAGGGGTGGCAAGACCAATGCGATAACTCGCTGGGCAATACAAAGTATTGAGGTAGTGAGGATTAACATGACATTCCTTTTGGCGATGACTGTTGAATACCGCCATTTGCCTCTATGAAGTATGACCATTTTTATTGTTTGATTCTTATTACTTTTACGAGCCTATTTATTGCATATGGTTGCATTGGCAATGATTCTTTTTACGTTGCTTTTAATGTCTGATTCTTATTACTTTTATGAGCCTATTTATTGAATATGGTTGCATTGGTAATGATTCTTTTTATGTTGCTTTTATAGTCATAATATGTGACTTGTAAATAGATGGAAGTAATAAGAAGTTAGTAGTTATAGCAAAAAACGACTTAAAAAATAATATTAATCATGTTACTCATACTAAAATTCACCAAAAGTCTTTAAAATCATTACAATAATATAAGAGATTCTAGGGTAAAAACATGTGCGTCACTCACAGGAATGGTAGCCGTGACCCATTAATAATTCTCATTACACCAATACTGCCATTGGTATCGCAATTTAAAGCCTTGTTGAAATATTAAAAGATTTTGGAGGGACTTATGGGTCTATTCGGCCATGTTCTCAAAAAATGACGAGATTTAGTGTTTCCGTTTTTCTTGAATAGAAAACACAAACCAAGAACATCCTTTTGATGTTCTTTGAAAATGGGTTATTTTAGAGTTTAAGTTTTCAAAAACACATTCTCAAACAAATTTTATGCATTGTTTCCTGTTTGCTGCTTCTTTAGGAACAGAAAACTGTTTCGAGAATATGACCAAACAGGCCCTGTAAGTGTGATGATCTTTTTGTCTTTCTTGATTAATTATTTATCATTATTAAACTCTCAGAACATCTGATGTGTTTAATTCAAATCCCAGCAATGTTGGGACCCCAAACCATAAGGAACTTCTGAATTATCATCTGATGTGCAGAGAGATGAAATGTCTTTTACTTGAAATGGCAATGCCTAGTTGAAGAAATTGGGGATAATTTCACTTATTTTATTTAACACGGACGCTCTGTTTCTGTATGTTCAGATATGGGATACAGCTGGCCAGGAAAGGTTCCAAAGCCTTGGAGTGGCTTTTTACCGTGGTGCAGACTGCTGTGTTCTTGTGTATGATGTGAATGTCATGAAATCATTTGATAACCTCAACAACTGGAGGGAAGAGTTTCTGATTCAGGTAATCATTAATTCATTTGCCATGCAGATGGTCCCAAGTTTTGGAGAACTAGTTACTGAAAGCTATTTCATTGTGGTTTCGATGTTCAGGCGGCCCCATCTGACCCTGAAAACTTTCCATTTGTTGTATTGGGGAACAAGATAGATGTTGATGGTGGCAATAGTCGGGTGGTAAGATTGTTTTCTTCTTTTTTTACATGTTCTTTCTCTCATTTTGAAATTTTTAGAGCTTTCCCAGATTCATGTCATCTTTGTATAGAGTGGGGTTGCTCCATAGGTTTTATGGGAATGTTTGTGCACCCACTCCTGCTCTTAACTATGTATGCATGTGGGTCTGTTTTGGTTTCAGGTTTCTGAGAAGAAAGCAAAGGCTTGGTGTGCCTCCAAGGGAAACATACCTTACTTTGAGACTTCTGCAAAAGAAGGTTTCAACGTGGATGCTGCCTTCCAGTGTATAGCCAAAAATGCTCTCAAGAACGAACCTGAAGAAGAACTGTGAGTATTTTTGCACATTTGAATAGACTGTTGGGTTTCCTCTGGTTTTTGCTGTGACATGTGACTCACTGCTTGGATTTTGAATTACCACTGGAAGTGCTATTGTGGCCCCTTAAGGCACTATCTTCTTCCTTTTGATTACAAAGAGGTGGATATTGGGATGTTTCTAAATGAACAGTTGAATCGCATTATATTTATAAACGTTACATTATATTTAGAAAACTCCATTATCCACCGATCACGGGGAAAAATGTGACAATCCAGTAGCCAGGATGAGTGCCAGAAGGGGACTGCCGTAGCATCTGAGGGATTCTGACACTGGTCCGTCCTTAAAATCCCCGTCTCTCATGGGAAAAGCCAGAAACCTGTAATGCAAGCCCCGTGAATCACAAGCTGTATAGAATCCCTCTGGTGCTTTTAACTTAATTCTAACCCTTTCCAGTTTCCCTCATACACCCTCACCAACTGGGCTAACCTCAGTGGCTTGGGTGCCCAACTTTTTTCATGGAGTACTAATTAATTGCTTTGAATCTTTGTTTCTCAATGACGGAAGATATCTTCCGGACACAATTGACGTTGCGGGTGAAGGGCGGCAGCCAAGATCGTCAGGGTGTGAATGTTAACAGAATTCTCAGTTGGATCAGTAACTCGGTGTGGAAATATGACCGCCAATCAATGTCACCCCTATTCATTCTGAAGTAAGAATAACAAATTACATAACATAGGGAAGATTATTTAAAGCCCCATTGTGTATTATAAGTGGGTCAGAAAATTCGGTTCTCTCTTTATTACAATGTTTTTATGTTTCATGGTTCTATTCCGTCTTTTATTTTGTGCTCATTTGGGAAGTGTCAATTGTAGAGAGAATGCTGTGCTTGTGTGATGTGCTCATCCAGCATATATATATATATATATATATATATATATATATATATATGGAAATTTTTTTTGATAAAGTTGAAGGGATTGAATAAATCGAGTCGCTGCATTGGTAAATTTATAGTTAATAGAAAAATGGATTCTTTTATATTAGACTTAGAAAAAGGAAGTGGACATTACATAACTTGGTGGATAAATTTAGCAGGAGTATTCAGTGTATTGCCTAATTTACGCGTTTCAATTTATGATATGAAACCCAATGGTTGGTTGAGCATCTTCAACCATGACTAGTTAAAAGCTAAAATGGTTAAATAGAGTCTGTCTCTATTTTTTTGCTAGCCAAATTGTTATGCACTCCAACTGTACTAGCCATTTTGATTAAGTAAAAATATTCTTCTTTTTTTTTTTTTGAGTTAAGATTATATTGCAAAGAGAAGAATTTAATTCGGGGGGAATTGGTGAGGTGATAAAAATGTCATCTCCAATCACATTAAGCAAATTACAGTAACATTTTAGCCAAAGGTAAGCGAGGGAGGTAGGAACACAATGTGTCTGGAAGGAAACGTTGCCGTTTTGTGTGGTCCTGCCCTGAAGTCCTGAACAATCCACGTTTCACGTCTTGGACAATCCAATTTCCCCATAGCTGACACGTCACAATGCTCGGGTTACAATGGGAAAAATAAAAGTATCGAGGGTAATACGATTTTGCCGTGTAACAGCCCGTCATTTTGATTGCACCCCACCAAAGTAGTCTTTTTCTGCCGTTAGGGTTAGGGTTAGGGTTAGGGTTTTCAGTTTGTTACTTCGGGAATCAATCCATGGAAGCTACAAGAGAAGAAGGTGGATTGCTAGAGAAGCTTCAACCACCACGTCTCGAAGACGCAGGTCTCGAAGACTGTGCTCTGTCACCAGAATCCATCAGAGAAGCATTTCTCAAAGCCGCCACCGCCGTCCGCTCAAGCGCCGCCTCCGACGACGAGACCGACGCCACATACAACGATTGCGTCAAGGACCCACGTCGGGTTACCGAAAAGCCGTCCGATTCGATGATCGGGAACTGGCCGGAATCTTACCCACCGCCAGGACATTGTGAAGCCGAGAAGGGCGGTGGTATGCCGGAGGTACTCAGCGATGAGGCTGCGACTAGCGTGACTGATGCGGAGGAAAGGGTGGTGGGGACGAAGGCGATGAATAGCGGGAAGGCTTGTGTGGATGGATTAAAGGGTTTGAAGATCGGAGAGAAATGTAAAGATAAGAAGGAAGAGAGAGAAAGTTAACGACCTATTTTAGCTGAAGGTTTTGCATGAAACCCAAGCTCACCCTTCACTCCCAGACTCTGAATTTTGGGTTTTGAATCTGGCTTCTTTTTTCTTTTTTCTTTTTGAAAGGAGATAATATTAAGTAACGATGTTGTATGGTTTTTCGGAAATGAATCTATCATAATAATAATAAAAACCAACACTCGATTGATTCATACTACAGCAAATTCGATTCGAGTTTGAGTAATCAATCTTTTTAAGTAATCCGCTGGTAGAGTTGTAATTTTAAGTTCTTTGCAGTTTTATGCCCATTTGAATAACTAGAAGCAAATGTCAAGCCATTTTCATCAACTAATGGATTTAGCTCTCCAAAAATTGTTTTTCACATCTAGTGATGATTTAACCTACCAGTTTTCTGATTTAGTCATGCTTATTCAAAAAAACCTTTTGGGTTATAGTGGAGGGGAAGCGAATCCTAGACCTAGAACTACCTAAGATCTAACCAACCCCAATACTACCACTATGCCACAAGGGCTGGTGGTTATCTTTATTTGAATTTGGTGCCCTTCCTCAATCAAATTAAAGCATCTCTAACTCATTAATGCCATTTGATGTATACCAAACTCAAAATTTAGCAGCTCAAATGGCAGAAATGACATCCGATCCAAATTTTGGTATTTATGTGTTTCAATGTATTAATACTATATTTTAACATTTCTTGCTTTTTTTTTAAGAGAAAGCTTGATATGGCACAAATGTCAAGTGCCATTTAAGATACAAAATTTAATAATAAGAGCATTTCAACGTATCCATATCATTTGATTTGTCAATGTTAAAATTTGGCATATTATATAGTACCAAATGGCATCAATGCCGAATTTTAGCGCATATTTGTTTCAATGCATTAATGCTATATTTTGGCATTTTTACTTTTTAAAGAAAAAATATGACAAGGTACAAATGGCTCAAGTACCAAATTTAGTAATCTTATGTGCCATTGTTAAAATTCGACACACTATTGGAAAAACTTAGGCACCTCAAATAGCATACCATTGAAAATACTCTAAGAACTATCATTACTAAAATTTGATACCCGAGAACAAGCTAATGACTAAAAATGCTAAATTCTGACAATGCCAAACCACGTCGCATTCCATCGTAGAAAACTCTTTTATTTATTTATTTATTATTTTTGTTTGGTGCAATGTGATTCCTCTTATTTTGCTATTTCACTAAACTTCCTCTCCGAGCGATCTTAAGTGCGCACTCTTTCGGCCTAGTGCATTCAGGAATTAATTCGAGGAGTGCTCCCCAGAAGAATCAAACCCTGATTAATTAGATTGAGGAGCTCTCCTCCTATCAACTGGACTAACTCCCTTAGGTCTCTTCTTTTGCTATTTAAGTGTACGATGAGTGAAGTGTCCTAGGATCAACAACTTGTGGCGGAGATTTTATTAGCTCACGTGGAGGAGACAAGGATGGATTATAGTTGATCCTCTAATAAATGGGGAACAGGTGGTTTGGCTATGAGCTGTAATTTGGAATTTTATGGTTGCCAATAATAAAATATTTTAAATGCCATGTTGCAAGCTTGCAATCAAATGCACAGCCTGATTGCTAGGCTGACCTACACTTGTTCAACCCAACTTTCATGAAACACGTTTTTGAGAATTGCTTCGTTGTCAAAGGAATTCAAAATGTTTCCTCCTTTTTTTCTTTTGTTTTTTTTTTTTTTTCCCCACCATTTGTATCATTAACAACTGTGCCTTCTGAAAAGCAGAGCATTCAAATTATGACACATTACTCAAGCATTTCCAAACTCAAGCAGAAAATCCAGACTCGTGTCAATGAGATATCAAATTTTTGGATTAATTGACATTTAGATATGAATAAAGTTTTTGTTCACTCCGCATCAATTACTACTTAAAAATTGAGCAAATGATTAACCTTTAAAAAAATTGTTGGATAATCCGGCCTCGAAATAAAATATTGCTTGTGGAAAGTATTTTCCCTCTTATAAAACCTCACTTTGGTTATCTTATATATCTTGCTAAACCGAATGACATTGGATAACAGCCTTTTTTAGGTAATTGCTTCACTTAACTCTTCTACTATGAGTTTTCTTATTTTTCTTAACTATTTAGATTATATAATTTTAAGATAAATATCATGTCATCATATTTATTATGTTGAGCTCAAACCACAAATGTGACACTTCATTTGGTTAAGCATTTTGGCTAAGCTTCGAAAGGCTAGCCAAATATAACTAAGAATGAGAGACTAAGCATTTCTGCCACGTCATATATTACTCCTAATTCTTATTTTTAAAGTGTTATTTGAATTCAAAAAAAATATATATATATATATTTTTGACTAGCCAAATAGGCTAGTATGGTTGTAATGCATAGCATTTTGACCGGCCAAAATGAATAAACAAAATATTATTTGACCATTTTGGCTTTACATGGTTGGAGATGCTCCAGGAACATAAGAATTTAGAGAAGTAATTAAAAATACATTGTAAGAGGGTATGTTTTGTTTTTACTTTTTTCCATTTTTGCTTAAAGATTGATGCTCTTTTATGTATTCGAACCTAATATTTTTTTATTGAACCATCTGGCAGTGGTACGCTATTCACATATAAAATGCTTAAAGTTTAAGTGCTAATTTAAAACCTTTTTAATTCAAATTTCCCCCTTTGTTAAAATCTTTGGTATTATAGATTGCATATGAGCTTTTATTATAAGGTGCATCTTACGCAACTTTACATAAGGTGATTTCTATATGACCAAATGCAGATTATATATATATTGAAAAACTGACCGTTGGATTAGATGGTGTTTATGAATTTCATGTTCGCCAAAAATCATAGTGATCCAACAATCAGCTTCAGAAAAATGTCACAATAAAAAAATTATAACATTTTTGTTCTTTAAAATATCACTAGTTTTTTTCCAGTTAATTTTTGCAAAAACTAACCGTTGGATCACTATGATTTTTGGCGAACATAAAATTCATAAGTAGCTCATTTATTCCAACGGTCAATTTTTCAAAAAAGGATTAAATGCATTTTAGTACCATCAACTTTTTGGTCAGTTTCAATATGGGCCACGAACTTTACATTGACTCAATTTAGTACCATCAACTTTTGGGTCAGTTTCAATGTGGGGCACGAACTTTACATTTACTCAATTTAATACCAAATTAAAAAGTTTGGTTTCAATGTAGGCCAAACACAAAAGTTTGGTCTTCACAATCCCCAATTTTGTGAAGAATTCCCTAAAATTTGAATAATCTACAATCCCCAACATGTCATATAAGCCTTTAATGCCAGTCATTTTATATCCCCTCTCTAATTTTTATTATAAAAATTATGTAATACATAATCTCCAATTTTACATAAAATTTATTATCTGCATATTATAACAGGATCTGCAATTTTAGACATAATTCTCAATCCCAAACTTTATGTATTATCACATCATGTCTCCCACTCATCTCTTCATATCTAAAATTGTCACATCAATTAAAAATAAAAATTTTTTTTATTACTTTAATATATATAAAATAATTAAAAAATTCTTAATAACAATATTTATAAATAGTTTATCTAATATTTTAATACTTTTAATATACAACAAAAATTATTTATTTAGTTTAATAAGTATTTTAATATTTATAAGAAAATAAAAAAATTATTTATGAGAAAACATTAAGTGGGCTGTTAATATACAAAAAAAATTATTTATTTAATTTTTATGGACGGTGTTATGCGTTTGGCCTACATTGAAACCAAACTTTTTAATTTGGTACTAAATTGAGTCAATGTAAAGTTTGTGGCCATAATTGAAACTGAACCAAAAGTTGATGGTACTAAAATGCATTTAACCCTTCAAAAAATAATAAGCATCTGACTCTATAGAAATCACTTTACGCAAAATTATGTAAAGTGCACTTTATAATAATAGAAGCCCGTAGATTGCAATATCTATAGTAAATTTGTGACTCCGTTTCTAAAACTATAAAATATTCATCACTTAATTAATGTTCAAATTGACAATTTTGCCCTTAAAGATGACCTTATCTTTGGTGGGGATGTCAACGAGATGGGGCGGGACAGATTTTTGCTTTTCCAATCTCGTCCCATGATTAAACACTCTTTCCCAAACCCATTTCAATCTCAACTTAAAACAGGACTGGATCAGACGAGAATTATGCGAGGCAAAACATATTTTTTCATCGGGTTTGAGAAAATAATTAAAATATTTTTTAACTTCAATAAATTTTATTTTTGAAATGAACCCTAACAATAATCTCAAAAAAATTGATTTCAATCTTGGATTATAAGTATTTGTAGTTAAAATATATATTTATACACACTAACTTGGTGAAAAAAATAGAAAAAAAAATAGAAATGATAAAAATCTTAAAACACTAAATATTGTGAATAAACAGAAAAGATTTTAGTGTATATATATATATATATATATTCGGGGCAAGACGGGACGAAGAGGTCATACACATTGGGATCCCAAACCCTATAAGATTTTTAAATTTTTTCTCAAACTCTAGAATTTTCAAATAAAATTTCCAAATCCTTTCCAATAAAAACTCGGCGGATTAACATTTTAACCTACCATGACATTCCTAATCTTTGGTGTTCATATATTATGCCTCTCTCTCTCTCTCTCTCTCTCCAAATTGAGGTTTCCATCAACGCCCCCACTGCAGCAAAAAGGTTTTTCTGTTCACGCTCTTTTTTGTCAGACATTCTAATTCATGTATATACTGACTCTTACCCTTTATTGGAATTTTCTCATCGTCACGACAAAATAAATTAATAGGATTGGCCCATTCCAAAGAAAAAAAAAGGAGAAAGATTGGCCCAAACGTTAACTCAATGAAAGACAACATCAATGCCCACTATTGCCCAATCAGCATTATGGCTGCTGCTATGGATAGACTTGTTCCAATAAGTGAACAGAATAGGTAACGAGACCCATTATTGGCCTACTTCACTGGAAATTTGGTCAGCTAACGAGAATACGAGAGCCATTATTGGCCTGCTTCACTGGAAATTGTCAATAAGACCAGATCAGATTAAGACAAAATTCCAACCATAACTTAGTTTTTTTTTTAATGTTTTTGATGATATATTTTCCCTGTACCATTACCAAACCTAACCAAACTAAACTATTTGTCATAAGAATAACCAAAGTTTTTAACAAAGGGGAAATTTTGAATTAAAAATGTTTTAAATTGGCACTTAAATTTTGAACATTTTACATGTAAATTAGGTACCATTGTGGATGGTTCAGTAAATAAATATTATGTTCAAATACTTAAAAGAGCATCAATCTTCATAACCTTCTTAGCTTCTTACAATATCTTTTTATTTCTTTAAATCCTTCTGTCCCTTAGAGCATCTTCAACCATGCACACCTATTTTGATTAGCCAAAATGCTATGCACTCCAACCATACTAGTCATTTTGACTAGACAATAATATTTTATTATTTTTTAAATTCAAATAACACTTTAAAAATAAGTATTTACTGAAAATTGATGAGGTCATAAAAATTCATAGTCTCTCATTCTTAGTTATATTTGGTTAGCCATTTGAACGTTAGCCAAAATGCCTGGCCAAATGGAATGCCGCATTTGTGGTTTAACTAGCATTTTGGCTAAAATGCTCAAATGCCTAATATAGTTGGAGATGCGGGGGCGGAGCCAGTGGGCAAGTGCCCCCACTCAACTTTTGAAAAAAAAAATGAATTTTTATATATATTTAGTATATATTTGATAGAAAATGTAAGAGTGCCCACTCTTCAAATTTTATTTTCATCCTTTTAAGCTCTTATTTTATAAATTTTAGCCATCAAATTTATAATTGTACTACTTAAAATAGTCATTAATCATTGGTCATTCTATTCGAAGTCTGAGCTTAAAATTTGGCCTTAATTATTGGTTTTAGAAGAGTATTTATCATTCTATCGGTCTCTAATTCAATATCCAATTTGTAGAAAGTGAAATCAATTTATTTTAAAGTATGCAATTAAAATTAGAGTTTAAGTACCTGCAAGGCTGCAATAAAACTAAATTTAAGAAATTTAATAAGTTGACTATGTTCAAAGAGGAGAATAATATATAATGTCAAATTTAGAATGCGTACCAATTCTAAATTCATATATATATATATATATATATATATATATATATTTGCCTCTGGGAGTGCTGCCCCCGAACCGCCATACATTTGTTAATTAATCAAAATAGTGCCCCTTTTGAAGCAAATTCCTGGCTCCGCCCCTATGGAGATAGGCTTAGGTTTTTTATTATCTTTAATTTTCTATTACCTTTAGCTATCAAATTGGTGTTTTCTTTTATTTAAAAAAAAAAAAACATTCGAAACCAAATCTAGAGAACAATTTCTTACAACTGAATTGTTTGTATTTGTGTCCATCTAATAAAATGATTTTAAAAAAAATGCATGTAGCGTGGCAGACTCTTATTGCAAAAAGTAACGACTGTCTGTGATTTTTTTATTTTTTATTTTTAATTTGCTCCGAAATTTGTATTTGTTTACAAGTTAAGGTTACTTGTGTCGAGGATCAAAGAGGTCGAGATTGGTGGGCTCAGTTTTCTTGCTACTTAGAGCAATCAAATATGCTAATTCACTGTCAAGCCATGTTTGTTTGTTGAGATTTTAGAAAAAATTAATATGGAGTCTGCGTGGAGCAATGGATGAATAAGGTAAATTTATATCAACTGCATATGATTTAGTCAACCCAAATCCAACTGTGAGATAACATCTTCCTAGATTTAGTGAAGAGTTTACCAACTCTTAGTTGATTGGCTTTTTCAATTAGTGAAGTCTTCGACAACTCTATTGTTTTTAGGAGTGCTCTTATACGCATTACTTTTTCTAACAACCCTACTCCAGAATATAATAGTGTTTGCTCAATTTTTATATCAATAAAATAGGTTAACATTCCTTGCAAGAAAAGAAAAAAAAAAGACTGATATGATATGTTATGTCAACTGTCACATTTAGTAAGAAAGAGGCGAGATGATAAAAAGATTGGCATCCATAATAATTTTTAAATATATAAATAAAGTTGCTAATTAAGTGGTCTAATATTTTTTAAACGCCATCCATGAAAGTATGAAATGGCATTAAGTCATAATATATAAACACATATATATCTATATCAGGTAGGTTATTATAAGGTATACTTTACGTAACTTTATATAAGGCAATACGCTTTTAATCAATGTGGGATATGTATTTTGAGAAAATGATTTTCGATTAGATACAATTGTTGATTTCTTTAAATTCTGACCGTAAAAAATTATCAGATATAAGAAACTATTGAAATAATTTTTATAAAAAAACTGTTAAATTAATATGATTTTTCACGGGTGTCACATAAGATAGTACCTTTCATATATCCCACCTAATTGTACTAGGGGTACACCTAATTTGAACTTGGAACCTTTTCTATAAGAAGAAAGATGACATTAAATTACAAAATTACTACTCGTAGCATAAAGTCATTATGAAGACTTTGACAAATCGTGAGTAATCTAATAACACATCTCTCCCCCAGCTACTACAGAAGAAAATCTTCCAAGTCTAATTGCGTGAACTCCTTGATAGCATTAAATGCGGTCGGAAAGGGATTGTATTGCATAGAATTTATGCGATGGATTGCTTACTATGAAACGCAACCCCTCCTCCAAATATGGGCAGTAACTAGTGGCTAGTGGGCCTGCAACATAATTTGGTCTCACCAATTCAAAATGGCAGGTGGGTGGGCTAATGGGTAATTGTTACAAAAATTGGATTTTCAGACAGTGAGGAGAGTTTTTTGCAAAAGTATGGTTTGACCAAAACTGTCTTACAGGAATAGGGCTGCTGCAAAAAAATTTACAAAAGTGATTGTAGCCGCAACAGCGGCTTTAAAATTTCAATTTATTAAGATGCCGCAGCAGCGGCTTCAAAAAAATCCTTTTTTTTTTTAATTTTATTTATTTATTTATGATAATTTCACGTTTCACAGTTTTTCACAGTCAGTTTTCTCATAAACCAACCGTTAGATCATTGTGATTTTTGGCAGGCATGACATACATGATTGAAGTATTTAATCCGACGGTCAGTTTTCTAAAATTGTACCGTAAGTGGCTCTACAAGAAAGCGCCTAATCACGGTGATCCGACGGTTTTCTTACATCAGGTGCTCTCTTGTAGAGCCACTTGTGGGGCAAATTTTAGAAAACTGACAATTGGATTAGATACCCTAATCATGTATATTATGCCTGCAAAAAATCACAGTGATCTAACGGTTGGTTTCTGAAAAATTGACTATAAAAAACTGTGAAACGTGAAATTATCAAAAAAAAAAAAAATAAAATAGATTTTGTTGAAGCCGCTATTGCGGTTTCTTAATATATTGAAATCTTAAAGCCGCAACAACAGCTTCATCTACTTTTGTAAATTTGTTTTGGCCAACCATATTCTTGTCAAAAATTTTTTTTCAAATCTTACATTTGCAAAAAGCTCCAGTGAGGATAAGCTCTCCCGACCAAACAGTCAAACTGATCAATCATTTTGATCCAAAAAATCCAGTGGACTATCTTGTTGATCAGTACTCGTCATGCACCGTACTTCTCTCTCTCTCTCTGGGTCAGAGCAGAAAACGGAGGAGCCTAGCTGTCAATTTCATAAACGTGAGAGAAAATCATTGAAATAAGGATGGATCACTTTATTTTTACAGTTCACACAAGCCACCAAAAATTTATTCTCTCTGTCTAGGTCAGAAAACAGAGGAGCCTGGCTGTCCATCTAATAAACGAGAGAATCATTGAAATAATTAAGGATGAATTCTGTACAGTACAAAATTTTATTTTCACACAGTTCACACAAACCATCAAAATAATTTTTTTCTTTCTATACTCTCAGAATATCAAAAATAATTTCAACTGTAATCAAGCCTAAAGTGTAAAGTTTAAGACTCATCACCTCTTCGAAGGATAAATTTTTTTGAGATATTTGTTTAACCTTCTGCACCGAGCATTGTGAGTATTACGTGTATATTTTTCCTTTCCTTCGACCGAAAAAAAAAAAGAAAAAAAATCAAGTTTAAAGTCAATTTGTCAAACAAAATGTTAATTTCGTCAACTAATATTCCACATTAGTACAATTTATTTTAAATCGAGTGAGTAAAATTTGGGGACTATATTGGTATTCACCTCAATATTGAATGCGTACTAAAATGCTATTTTCCCTTAATGTTATAAGAACTTTAACAAGGATTAGAAATAGAGTTGGCCATTAGTGATCGGTTGTTGGGCTGTCGAGTCCCGAGCTAACCAGCCCTAATGAGCTAGCTTAAAGGTACGTTGCTAGTGATTTGAAGAAAGTATTGAAGTGAAGAAATTCAATTGACAAGGAAACTCATGGTTTGAACTTTGAAGTGATTTTTAAGAAAGAGTACAAAATTTATTATTCCGTAATTTAGAATCTTTCGGACTATGAGTGGATTAAAATAAATTTTGATAATTTTCTGAAAAAATAAAAATGATTTTCAAGTTCTATTTGTTGGTGTAATTTTGGCAATTAAGCTTGGTATAAAAAAATTTATGTAGTTGATTTGGATATATAGATAATGATGTTAGGGTTGTAGGAAAATGGTCTCATTCTGTGTGATAATGCTAAACAAACTAAAATGTCTCTTATACCAAATGATTTGCCAGCTAATATGATAAGTCACATTAATTACCGAGACATATTGTACGGACATCGCAATGTAAAATTAATTATCATGTCATTTGATGTGAATGAAATATCAAAATTTTGATTCATTTAATGACACTCCTATTTTTCTTTGAACTTTGTATCATTGTATGGCAAACTTATATTTACCATTACATAATGAAATCATCAAATTAAGCAAAATGTTAATATCCCATGTTTAAATTAGATAGGAAAAATTACTTCACTTTCCTTATTATGAGCCAATTTTCGATAACTCCTTTTAGACTAGCTGCTCATACGTACAACAAGTGTTACCAAAAGAAGTAGGAATGTTTGTCGGTTCAAACCCAAAGCTATCCTTTCCAATATTTGATGAAAAAATAAAACCAATAAGGAGTTACAGTTATTGAATGAAGATCCTTTGCTTGGATTTACTTGGTGCTTGGGCGATGTGTCATGATCTGGATCATCGATCTC